>JAFELO010000392.1:314588-377082 GCA_017140195.1 Eumaeus atala | reverse complement strand
AAACAGCTGGTTAGGTAGGAAAAAAACAAATATAGATAAAATAATTGATAATGACTTTGGGAATACAGACACAACACATAACACCTGTAGTAAATTTACAGATACTTTAACTTTCTTTGATTTATATAAAACATTTTTGTAGCAAAACTTTTTTAAATGGAACAGATTATGTAATCATAATCATCATTATCAGCCCTAATCGGTTCACTGCTGGACATAGGTCTTTTTCAACGAACACCAAGACGGTCGATCTCCTGGTACTCGCATCCATCCCGGAACAGCTACTGCACGAAAATCGTCTTGCCACATGGTGAATGGTCGACCAACATTTCGCTTTCTTAAACGCGGCTTCCACTCCAGAACCTTACTGCCCCATCTGCTATTGGTCCTTCTGAGTGCGTGTTAGGCCCATTGCCACTTCAGCAACCTTATTCGTCGCGTGATATCGGATACTTTAGTTCTCCGCCCTATGACTCCGTTGCGAAGTCAATCAGACAAACAAACTTCCAACATAGCACGTTCAGTAGCCCGTTGAGCTACCGTTAACTTGCGGATCAGTTCTAAACTAAAGGGCCATGTTTCGGTCCCGTAGGTCATCACGGGGAAAACGCATTGGTTGAAGACTTTTGTATTCGAGCTCTGCAGTATAGGCGACGTGAGAATGTGACGTAGCTTCCGGAATTCTGCCCAACACAAATGAATTCTATCGGCTTCCTTCTCGAAGTTATGTCTACCTAATTGCAATAGTTGCCCAAGGTATTCGTATATGATTTCGAGAATAGTACCATCGACGTTGACCGGCCCAGGGAGAACGCATTCATTGAAATTGACCTTTGTCCTTTTTAAGTTTATCGTAAGGCCAATACGTCGGGAGGATTCCTTTAGGGTGTACAAAAATTCCCTGTAAAGCTCTCCAACGATTCGGCCAACACAACGATATTGTCGTTAAAACGAAGATGTGAGAGGTACTCGCCGTTCATGTTTATGCCACATTCTGCCCAGTCAAAGGTCTTAAAGACGTCCTCCAAAGCATTAGTGAACAGTTTCGGGGAAATGACATCACCCTGTCGCACTCCTCGATGCAATTTTTTTTTGACCTCTCGGAATCAGAACGTTCGTAAAAGCAGTAGTAGTAGTAGTACTTCGACGTATCGCCAATCGACCTGACATCGCTTTAAATCTTCTAGTATAGCCCATTTTCTGGTCAATAGCTTTTTCCACAAGCTTAGTCCACAAAAACAAGGCACAACGGTTGATTGTACTCACGAGTCTCTTTTCTCGCCTTATGGTGAAAACGTGATCAATGGTGCTAAATACTCTACGAAACCCAGCCTGCTCCAGTGGCTGGACTTCGTAAAGCTTTGTGGTGTGAAGTTTCGTCAATACTCCTGTAAATATGAACAACTTGTAAATATGGACAAGAATTGAAATTGGCTGTAACTTTAAAGAAGTGTCGCCCTTTTTAAAAAAACAGAACAGTGTCACTTCCAAGCCCTGCCTTGGGAAGTACGCCCCACCGAAGGTCAAAATTAAAAATGATTTTTAACTCTCGTAACACAGGTTCACCTCCTTTTTTTGTTGACGCGGGTAGACGCATTTACGGGCCTTCACTAGCCCTGGTGGGTGTGTGGTGTGTGGGACTCGCGGCACATGGTAGTGCCGAATACCCACAAGAACCACCGCGAGTGCCCTTGGTGAGGTGCCCCGGATTAACAAATCATCAGGGCAACTCGACGGCTAGTCAGCCCCCTATGGGACCAATTCCACCTTCAGAGATGGGGTTGCCACGAACTACAGGACAACCCCACCGAAGTTGGGACAGTGCAATGGTGTGAGGTTCCCATCCTCGCCCCTTGCCCCGTGCGTAAATGCGCGCCACCTCCTGTTGCTCTTTGGTGCACTCTTCTTATAAGAGGGGTACCGAGAGCGATTCCTCTTCCTGATCTTTAGTCCCCTCTTCTTATAAGAGGGGTGCACAGATCCACCTCGGTTCAATTAGCTTCGCCTGGGCCACCAACACCCCAGGCTACTAAGTCCCACCGCCGCAACAAAGGCTGAACCATGGTGGGGACAGGTTCACCTCCTGCCCTAAGAAGCTCCTATTGTAAGTAAGCTGTAATTTCGTCCTTGCCACCATGTTCGTGCGGTCATGAAGCTAAAACCCAGAGACCATATACTGTGGGAATGTAACTTGCACTTAAATTATTTGTGAGCCGGTGAGCAAAACCACGTACATCTCCCATGATTTGCTCCGTATACCGAGAGGTAGGTAGGAGCATTGGTGGAGGTGGGTAAGTTTAACTCCGTCCTTCCCCGGAACCTTTCACTAACCTAAGATTAACTTCAATCAAACTGAAGTTCGGAAGATCGCCTGACAAATGTCGTAACAACGTGAACAACGATCCGCGTGTAAAACACGGATCACTGTTCAGGGTATCGGGATGAGAAGTGTGCGACGTATACAACTTGCTATAGAAAGCTTCGATCGCAGATAAGATATCAGGCCTAGAAGAAACGGAAACCCCAGAATCAATCCTAACCTTCGTCAGATGACCTCTTCCAAGTTCCTCCACAAAAACCTTAAGCCTCTATTCTGCTCCATTGCTTCGGTGACCCGTTGTGTATTTGAGCTATGAAGGTCTCGGCGTATAAGTTTGCGGATTCACTTTGAAATAAGCGTAACGTCTTCATGTGATCTGCGTTCCCTCATAAGTCCAAGCGTCTCATCCGAGAGTTTAGCTTTCCTGCTCGTGCACTTACTCCTAGAATATCCTTCACCTAAGTCTCTTATGCAACAAATCACGCCACTCGTGGCCTTGTCTATTGCCATTGTAGTTTTTGACGTTTCTAGGGCATCGAACCGATTCTTTAATTCTAGTTGGAATTTTTCGGTACCTTCCATGGTTCGCCGAAAATTAGGTCGGCCTATATTCAGAGTGCCTGTAACCAATCGTTCCAGTCACTTCCAGTTTTAAACATGTTGATCACGGAGAGATCCCTAAATATATGCTTTCGGTCCGTCATAATAAAAGCTAATCTCAGTCCTTGTGTCTGTATCAGGGCTTTGCCATGTCCACATCCTATGGGGCTTCTTCCAAAAAAAAAAAGTTCATTAAGAAGAGGCCCTCTTTATCAAGGAAGGTTACCAGCGTTTGCCCTCTGCGATTTTGAATTCCGACGCCATGTGGTCCCAGACTCGATTCGACACCATTTCGTACTCCCTGTAGTGGGCCTTACAGGTATTATGTAAGGCCTTGGTGCGTATACTTGTATCATTTTGTGGCTCTGTACGTCCTAGTGAGTTGAAGTATTAGATACGCAACCCTACCCGATACAATAGCGATTTCGACGATGTTGCCTACGAGGGATTTATTCACGAGGAACCCAGCGCCGCCTTGTGATGGAGTGACCCGATGGCAGAGTTATGGTGTCCTCACCTTGTCTTCGAACTTCACATTGTCCCAGAATGTGCCATCGGATTTTTCCGTTTCCATCGTCAGCTAAACCAAGTGATTATCTAGTATGAGCGTTCGTCCGTTATACGTAGTCAGGTCAAATCGGTGGTAGTTATCCGTAGACTGTAGATTCTTAGTACCCCACGTTTCACCATTACCGTGGCCGCTACCGTGGCCAGAACTAAAGGAACTACGTGGAACTAGAGGCCGAATTCTGCTCTTGTCGTAAATTTAGGGTAAATCCTCCTAATTGCTACGCTGGGCACGCGGATGGTACCACCATTACTCGGCGCGACCGCTGTCCGGTGGTTCCGTCTATTTCACTGTCACTGTGAAACAGTCGGGATACTAAACAACCAGCTCGCTGAAGTCTAATAGGCTAGTGAACTTTGACCACTATTATGTCATCCTGGGCTATTTAGGTATTCTTAGGCCGCCCCCACCCAACCAATAAACAGATTATGTAAAGTACTGCGATGTCTCCTTTCTCTTTCAGACAGCCTCTAGTAATGCTATATGTAAGGTAGTAGATCAAATTGACAGTGACAAGGCACCAGGGATTAACCTGATTAGAATTATTCAATTGAAGAGTGTTAAAGAGCAAATTCCACCGGTTCAGGAACACTTTGTCAATATGTGTTTTTCCAAAGGAGAATACCCGTGCTTTTTGAAGAGAGCCTTGATAAGACCAATTTTTAAATAACGTACTCTGATTACTCAAACAATAGACCCATTGCTGTTTTTTCAGTTATTAATAAAATAGTTGAAAAGAATATTGTTGGGCAAGTTTTTTGAACATTATCACGTTCTCACAGATACACAAAGTGAATTTAGAAAGGGCCGTAGCACCTCCATAGCACTGGCACAGTTTACAGAGGTTTTTAATCATTGTTTGAATCAATGCCATCAGGTGCTGGCACTTTTTGTTGATTATAGAAAAGCTTTTGATACACTGGACTATAAGGTGCTACTCCACACTATGAAAGATAGTGGGATAAGAGCAAATATGCGGTGCCGTAAATACCTGACAGACCGAACCGTACAAGCCCCTACTGCTGGAGTAGTGGAATGCGAATTCGGGGAAACCATGGGTGTACTAACTGGCCCAGTGTTCGATTTTATTGGATATATTATTCATGTAAATAGTGTAAGTAATGTGGTGAATAATTAGTGTCGGGTCTATATGTATGCTATTGACTTGTGTCTGATATATTCTTCCAAGAACATAAAAGAGGCCAGACCTTAACAAAATCGCTAAATGGGATCATGATAATGGTATCATTTTGATTTGCAGTAAAACTATTATTACTATTATTACATATACACTCACATCACAACTCAGCGGCAAGGAGAATTGCATACTCAGATATAACTGTCAGAAATCACACTTGTACCTAGGTAGGTGCACGCCGGGATGGACAAATGTACATGCAAGGATTTGGAGTATGTAAGTAGATTCAAACACCTGGGTCTATGGGTGAATACTAATATGAACTGGAAGACACATGCTGACAGAGTGTGGGGAGTGTTGGGCTCAGGGCACAGCGCAGTATATTTTACGGCTTCAAAACACCTTTAAGCAGAAAAACACTACGTATTGTATTTTGCCCTTGCTGAGTCACTGTTGAGCTTTGGAGTACATATGGACGTACATTTAAATCTTACATAATGTGGAGACATGGCTGAGAATAGATCAGTATAAAATGAGTAAATTATCTTCAACAAAAAAAGATAAATATTCTACTACAAGAGTTCTCCTTAAGCATAACTGTGTGACACCATAGACTAATATTGTATATTTACATATAGTTAAAAATGTAATTCATGAGACAAAATTTCTCTCACTTTTAATCTAATATTTAACTTACAAATGTACTGATCAAACCTACTGTTTGTATTTACATTTTGGTATCTATATGTATATATTACATATATATATTTTTGTACATATTATATATACATATTTTGTATAGTGTAATATTTAATATTGCAATTCCAAAAGTTGGGTACACTGCATGCTAGTGGTACCAATAATTACTGATCCCAAGTGCATATTTCTCGTAGGTCTAGAGTGCCAAGTGCCAAAATAGAGGCGAACGAGACACATGACACATAACACATAACACATGTATTTTATTGTTTTATGTGTGCATGTAGATAATATACTTAAATATGTTTAAGCCTAGGTTTATGTTCACACTAGAGATGTAAGCTTGAATATATAAAATATGATAGTCTAAACCCACCTATAAAATGTTACGCAGTTTTGTTAGTTTATTATATTGTTATTTGTACTTTGGCTCAAGAGAAAGCATTAATTATTATTATTACTTTTATTATTTTGATTATTACTACTTCTACTACTACTGATGACGCCCATGGACAATCGCATAATTACTATGTCGATGCGTTATCCTGCTCCCCTCCAAAGGGCCACTAAAAACTCACAAAAAACTAGAAACGCGACACCGAAGATGTCAATTTACGGTAGTATCACGTGAGCGAAAGGTATCTCCCTGGTCGTGCCAACTCAATTCCGCTGCAGTACAGCATAGCACTACCTCTCACTTCCAATATTCAAAATAATAATAATAACATCTGTAGAATTAGTGTTATATGTGGCTGGAGCACTTATTACATTTCTTAGAGAAAATATTGTGTCTTTTAATATATCACAGAAATCTCTCTTTTCTCCATTATTCCCTCTGTCTTGTCTTAATTATATGTAAATGGGTAATCAAATACAATATGTGTCGCTTGTGAACAAAACAATGTGTGTAAGTCGACATATTTTGCTTAATTAACACCGCTCTGGTAGTGACGTGCTTATCTGTGATGTATTGTAATGCTAAGTGTGAATATAATAACCATTGATTTATAAAAATAAAAGATATACGACTTCATTTCGAACTGTTTTTTTTTTTTCAAAAGTATCCATGACTGCACATAAACATATATTTTTGCAAATTAACCTTATGCGCGTGATGTTAAGTCCTTTTTACAAAGCAGATTCAATTTGAAAGAAGTGCATAATTTAAATATACTCAAATTCCACCTTATTGCAAAGCCCACCTTAAAAGTACGATGTTAAGTTGTTTTCACATGGTCCATAGTTTGGTATAAGCACATCTTCTATACGGATAATTTAGGAACAGATAGTTCCATGCATTATGCATGGCACTAACATCACGTAATAGGGCTGGCACGACCGGGGTGGTACCTCTCGCTCACATAATATCGTCGTAAAGTGACATCTTCAGTGTCGCGATTCGTGCGGTTGTTTGTTTATTTGTCTTCTTGCATTGAAGATGGTATTACTAATACTACGATGACCGTCTGTCCGTCTGTCCGTATCTCATGAACCATTATAGATAGACAGTTGAAATGTTCTCAGATGATGTACACCAACAATACATCATGTTACATCGACACAATATCTACACAATTGTTCAATGTACACAATTAGCTCCCATAGATATCTACACAATTGTTATACTGATGTGTCCCTCTTCTTCTTCCAAAGGGCCATTGGAAAATCAGGAACCGCACGAAATACAACAGCATAGCCGTCACCTGGTGGCGGTATCATAAGTCCGCGAGGTATCTCATCTGATGTGCCAGACCAAAAGACAAAGTAACATGCCATAACTCTAATACAGGATTTTTATTCAAAATAATTTATGTCTAACTAAGTCACTTAAAGTAATCAGTAATTAATCAACAAACATTATAATTAACACGCAAAATTATTTTACTGTCATATCGTATAGGTTTAATTATTTCCCCGTTTCCTAATTAAAGCAACAATGTTATGCGTGATTTAATTCTCACCCAAAATTGCTATCCAGTTATTAGTTAGTCAATTAATGTTGAAGATTGAAAAACTTAACTGTATCAATTTATTGCGGAATTTTAACTGCTGCAGGTACAGTCAACATGAAGTTAATATTAGCAGTGATTTTTGTTTATGGTGGAAGGGGACTAACGATGCCCACATTGACATGTAGATGTTTGGCCTTCCATGATGCATGCGATTTTATTGGTTATGTAATAATTTTAATTGAACACTGATGGCGTATCGTATTGCTCTCCTTTATAATCACTAATGCAAGCAGCGGTCACTTGGAGTAGTGGCTACTTGATAAAAATACGTTACGAGAAAGTTTAATTTTCGTGTTGCAATTTGTTTCGTAAAAAGTGAGTTTTTGGACTGTGAGCAATACATAGAAAAATAAGTAATATATTTAATAACCAATGAAAAAACATTTGAGAATCACCAACAAGTATAATTTAACCTCATATTTTTTAATGCGGTATGTCCTTATATAGGCCAAAACTAAAAGTTTAACAAGTTTAGATTTTAAACCTGTTTATGAGATACTAAAGGGTGCACATGTGAAGGCTCATCATCCACATGTTATAAAGGTGAATTGTTTGTTTGCTTGTTTAAACCCTTTAAGTGCTAGATAGACCTCTTATATAAAAAAAACTATCCCCGCTTTGGCTATATCTCATCAGCCCAGGATCCATAAGGGCGGGTGCCTACCTTGCGGGCAATGCGGGTGAAACCACGCGGCACTGCTAGTAGCTACTACTACAAATCAATTTTCAAATAAAAAATATTTACTGCCGCTAAAATGTGTTTGGTCTATCCAACTATTTCCCGCTATACTCGGCTACGTCTGTTACGGTCGCCACACCGGCTACAGTCACTACGCCCGCTACGGTCGTTACACCCGCTACGCCCGCTACGGGCGCTACGCCTTCTACGTATGTACGTAGCACTCAACATTCCTTGTCGCTGTAAGGAACATTATCGTCATCATTATCAGCCCTTAGCGGTCCTCTGCTGAACACAGGCCTCTCACAATGAACGCCAAGACGACCGATCTCCTGCTACTCGCCTCCTTCCCGGACCGGCGGAGATCGTCTTCCCACCTGGTGAACGGTCGACCTACACTTCGCTTTCGTCGTATAGCAGTTGATACAACTTATACAAGTTGTAAAGTCCTTCCGACTGTTAAAATATTGGAAACAAATCATGTCTGAGCGTTTATTTTTTTCGGTACTCACGACTCGCCTGAACAGTAGTAACTCATACATTACAATTACAAGTATACATTGAAATAAAGAACATGTCGGAAGATTTTTGGAGTCATAACAATATTCTAGTATGAAGTAGTGCCAAGCTGCATAGGAGGAGGTAGTGTCATGTATAGGGCATGACACTACATCCTCTTATGCAACGGAATTGGGCCGGTACGACCGGGGACATGCCTGTTGCTCACATAATTCCGCCATAAAGTGACACCTTCAGTGTCAAGATTCGTGCTATTTGTGAGTAGCTGGTGGTCTATTGAGGGTGGGGGAAAGGAGGCAACAAATCGGCGCAGTATTTGTGTGGATGTTCATTGTCGTCGATAGTCGTAGAAAAGTTCTGATTTCTCGTTTGCCCCTCAATTCTATAAAAAAAGAGTATTTACGTATAATCTGGCATGCCTTTACATATAACATCTCCTTAATATAATTTATGCTCAAAGTTTCCAAGAGCAGTCAGGTGAACATGAAACGTAATTGGTTATTATGAATTTTATAAGATGGAAACAAGAAAAGCTTTATTTTTAATGATTATTTTTTCAAATACTCTGTCTGTCGACCTTAAGTTATAAATAAATTGTCGACTTGAGTGGGTAATAAATATTGTGAAAAAATGTATTTCAAAACCTTCTCAAAGAGGCCTAAAAAATAGGGTAAAATTTGTTCTTACAGACATAATACATCATAAAACGTTTTTGAAATTTATAAAACTAAAGATAATACAATAGAAAATAGAACAGTTTAATATTTTTCATTCGGGTATTTTGACCTATAAAATAGTAATAATTTAAGGATTAGACGACCAGCTGGCGCAGTGATAACATAGCTAGGATAAACGTGCATTTTGCGCCAGAGGCCGCGGATTTGGATCTCGTCCAGGTCATGGATGTTTGTCTATATATATTAATGAATGAAAAGGAATTGTTGGAGAAATAAAATGAAACCCTCTATACATTTGTATAACTATTAAGAAATTTAACATTGCTTAAAATAGAAAAATTGTGTGTTCTTGTTGAGAAATTACACTATAGTGGCTGTGCCAGCGCGGTGTGACTTTTTCCTGGGGAATGAGTTGTAACGACTCACTGAAATGAAAAGTCGCGAGGATACAACCTAGAAGCTCGTTCATTTTATGTTAGATAGATGGCGCTAATGAATTGTACTAAATAGGAAAATAGATGGTGTTAGAGGAAGTAACATTCGTGTAAATTTTCAAGGTGTGTCTCAACGAAATGGAACCGTAAATTGTCACGCTTTGTTGGCGTGTAAATAAACTATCCTGACCCTTTAATTTACTTCGGAATCTGAACATTACACCATATTGTAGAATTATACCATAATGTATAATGTATGTATTTATTGAAGTTCGGTTTTGTTTTTGTTCCCTAAATAATATCTTTGTTGGGCATTATTAACTTAGGTAGGTAGTTGAGCCCCCACCATGGTTCAAGCCTTGTCGTGGCGGTGGGGTTTAGTAGCCTGGGGTGAACCCAGGCAAAGCCTATTGAACCGACGGGGATCTTTGCACCCTTCTTATAAGAAGAGGGGTTTGAAGATCAGGAGGTGGCGCCTTTGAGTAAGGAGCAAGATAGGAACTTCACCCCATTAAACTGTCCCAAAAGTCGGTAGGGTTGTCCTGTAGTCCTGGGCAACCACATCTGTGGAGGTGGAGTTGGTCCCTTAGGGGGTTGACTAGCCGTCGAAGTGCTCTGATGATTGTTGGTTCCGGGGCACCTCACCAAGGGTGGCACTGATGGCACTCAAGGTGGTTTATGTGGTTATCATGTGCCGCGAGTCCCACATAACACTGGACACTGGGCCGGTGAAGACGTAAATGCGTTTCCCCACGTCTAACGTCACCATGTCTGTCGTCCCCAAGGTAGGTACTACTACCTCCTTCTTCTTGTTTGTCCGCCCTACGGCCGACTCCGTTTTTCGAGTACTGGGCGTATACTTAGTGCTGTGATCGTAGTGTCATTGGCAGCCATCGAAAGGTGTTCTAAAGGCGATTTTTTTTGTTGTTACAATTTATCTTGTGCGAAGTCGGATTACCGAGATGTTTGTATTGTTGTGGCTCATCTCTTGTACTAGAAAAATAAATAAGTCATGGATATGACTTGTCCTGGTTTGACCGTTCGGTCCCGGGGCAGGGGTGTATACACGACTTGCTTGTGGATTTTTTTTTGTTCTTGATGTTGTTTTGTTGTCATTCTGAATTTCTGGGTGGTGTTTTGTCTGCATCGGGCGTCCGTGGTTTTGATTCCCGCTATTTGTTTACATTAAATTTTAATTTGGGGTGAAATTATGGCGGCAATTGTGTTTGGTTTGTTTGTGTGATTGGTTGTGTTTTTGTTACTGTTTACGTCTTCTTTGGCGTGAGAATGTCGGGGGGCGATGGGTTTACGGGAGGGGGGACGAGTCTGTTAAAGGGTAGAGGCAGGGGTCGCCAGGGAGTAGTAGGGGTGGACTTCGATGTCCTTGAAGACTTTTCGTCGCTGGCGTCTTTGGATGAGACGGAGCTGGGGCGTAAACGACTATTTACGGAGGGGTCCGGAGATTCTGGATCGGACACGGGCTCGGTCAGGGCTATCGGGTTGAGGTCGCGTTGCGTTGGCAAAAGAGGCAAACGCTCAGAGAACGAATAGAAAACGAGAGGGAAGAGGAGTTCGAGAAGGCTCTACAGCGGCGGGATTTACTCAAGGATAAGAAGGTGGCTGCAATCCAGGCGGGTGTTCCGGTCTTCTTAGACGATGTTGTGAGATGTGGGGCCGACGAGGTAATGGCGGCTGCGGAGGCGAACCTAAACCTTATTTTAGATTGGACTGGGAAGTGAGGTATCGTCTTTAAGATAAAATAGGCAGCAGGAGCCATCAGGGACATGATTGAGTACCTGACGGTATGGACGCGGCAGCGGAGCTGGACAATCTGTGGGAAGAGGTCTGCGCTCACAGGCGAGAATTTGAAGAGGCGCGGTAAAAGTCGGCCGAAGGGACCGGGGGTGTACTGACCTCGGCCGATTTTATAAAAGAGAGATGCTCGGGTGTTTGCTCACCAGCTCTGTTCCCCAACGTGTAATTCTTGACTTCCTACACATTATTTAAGTGCCCTCTCCCCTCTCTGGGGCCTGACACCACAAATATAGAAGTTGTCATCGGCCTCGTCAGTCCTGATTATCTTGATACAGATATGTCGTTACCTATCCTTCCTCTTCGCTTGCCATGCATACGCAAATGTCTTCAATTGCCTAAAGCTCCGTTCCGCTGCGACCAAATCCTGATGATAGACTGGACCCACTGTATTCCGTTCGATGCCGTTCAACATGATCTTTTGCTCGCTTTTGTACAGGTCACATTCCCACAGTACATAGTCCCTGGTTTCAGCTTCATGACCGCAAGGACACGATGGCAGGTCACATAACGCCATCCTGTGCAATCGACCTCTAAAACACCCGTGTCCTGTTAGTATCTGTGAGACAACATACTCAGGTTCCACCCAGTGATATGCCAGACACGTTGTAACTTCGGGAAAGAAGCAGTACAGCTCCCTCCCGTCGGCACACTTAACAAGGGGAAGAAGAGCGGCGAGGACTGGACGGCCTTCGGTCCCTCCACCTCCAAAGCTGCTGGCCCAATGGCAGATAAGGGCGAAGAGGCGCACGCCACCCAGGATGAGGGAAAAGCGTGGACTCGTCAAACGCAAGAAAGCGAAGAAGCTGGCGGCACCAGCCCCGCCAGCTAACAAAAAGGACAAACCGGCGGCTTCTGCAGCGCCAGCTAAGAAGACAGAAGCGGCGAAGCCGAAGCGCTGTCGTGCTCATCGGCCGTAATTTTAAAGATGCAGGCAGAGGCAATTGAAAAGGGGGCGACCTACTACGACACAGCGACGGGGCGAGGCTGATAGAATTACCAGGCTCCACGAGCGGCGAGAAGGCAAATTTAATCGCCGCTCGTGTGACAGATGTGTCGGCTGAGAAGAGAGAAGATTGACCTAAGGCCTGACGCAGTCACCGTGGAACGACTGGCGACCTCGGTGGCCAAGGATGAGGGCTCAAACCCGGGCCAGGTCATCGTGCGGAACCTACGCACAGAGCAGTTCCGCTCGGACACAGCCTATGTTGAGCTTCCGGTGACTGCAGCTAAAAAGTTGCTGCAGGTCAGAAAATTAGTGGTGGGGTGGAGCTGAGATGGTATCCATCTCATGATGGCGCGCCCCATGCACTACTACCGTTACCTGAGGATACTGACAGCCCGCAGAAAATTGTGCTACCGCTGCGGTCAGCCCGGCCACAAGGCCGAAGAGTGTTCGGCCACCGTTCATTGCGCGGTGTGAGCAGACGCCGGCAGGCCGGAGGACCACGTGATGGGGGGCATGTCCTGTAAGCCGCATAGAGATGTTAGGGCTTCGGGTAAGACTAGAAAAGACCGAAGCTCTGCTCTTCCGCGGAACCGGCCGCAGGGGGCCCCCACCGGGGCCGTCCTGCAGATCGGAGAGGAGAAAGTCAGGTTGAGACCCCACATAAAATTTCTGGGGCTCATCCTTGATGGAGGGTGGACGAAGGAGGCGCTATCTGCAGCGCCTTCAATAATGCCCCTGTGTTCCGTGTCGGGCCATGATGGGAACCTAGTCCACTTCATAAAGACACGGCGTCGTGGAGACTGTCATATCGAAGCCGGACAGTCCCCGAGAAGGTGAAATCTAGCCTTTTCGCCTAGGCCAGCCTGTCGCTGGGGGGTCCTGTTGCCTGCAGATCCGGGACCCTCCACAAATAGCGGATGAAGGCTCCCGTAGGGGCTTAGTTGGTATTGCTACCCAATGGCCGAGTTCTACATAGGTTTGGGGTCGACCCGGGCTCCCAGGTATCCTGCGTAAATGCATTCCCCTTCGTCACAAAAGAAGGTAGGTAGTAAGGCCCCACCATGGTTCAAACCCTGTCTTGGCGATAGGGCTTTGAAGCCTGGGGTGAACCCTGGCGAAGCCAATTGCACCGACGTGGATCTCTGCACCCCTCTTATAAGAAGAGGCGACTTAAGAGCAACAGAAGGTGACGCTTTTGCGCACGGGGCATGGGGCGAGGATGGGAAGGTCACCCCATTGCACTGTCCCAAAGTCAGTGGCCTTCTCCCGTAGTGCTGGGCAACCCCATTTGCGGAGGTGGAGTTGGTCCCTTAGTGGGCCGACCAGCTATCGAGCTGCCCCGATGATTATTGTTCCGGGGCACCTTACCAAGGGCAGCACTGGTGGAACTTGCGGTGGTTTTAGTGGGTATTCGGCTCTATCATGCGCCGCCAGTCCCACACACCACTGGTCTCACCACGGGCCGATGAAGGCGAGTAAATGCGTTTCATTACCTTACTTTTCAACAAAAGAAACGTTAGGTAGGAGGGCCCCACCACGATTAAAGCCTTATCATAGCGGTGGGACTCATTAGCCTGGGGTGAAACCAGACACGTTGGGTGACGTCAATTGAACCGAGGAGGGGGCTGCTCTTTGTATCCCTCTATTAAGAAGAGGGGGCAAAAGAGCTTGTGGGAGGAGACGCTTTTGCGCACGAAGTAAGGGGCGAGGATGGCAACCTTACCCCATAACACTGTCCCAAAGTTGGTGTGGTTGTCTTGTGGGGACAAACCTGCAGTGGTGCCAAAAGAAGTAAACTTAAAAAAGTAGGTACTGGGTAATCAAAATCTAACATTATATCATAAAATTGAAGGTCCATAGCAACCGTTATAATACAAGTGGTTAAATTAATTAGTTTGGTTAGTCTCTGTTTTGTTCGTTTTAAAACGATATTCTACGTATAGAAAATCTGGCAAATGGTCTGAGGATCCATCTGATTATCAAGAACAATAGACATCTAAAACAACCGTGGCTTCACTTCTTTATTACATGATCAAAAAATTCTTCTAATCCTCTTAGTTTAAGAAAATATGGTTCTTTATTACTTATCGGTATTTATCGAGACTGCCATAAGTAATATGCGTTTGATTTATACCACGCGACGGAAGTAAAACTTAACATTTAATCTTGCTTCAGGCGCTGGCTATGAGCGGAAAATATAAAGTGCACGCACCATTTTCTCTCAACAATAATAAACGAAACGTAACTTTCTACATTCAGTAACATATATATTCCTTTCAATTTCAGTTGACCTCGTTTCCGTAATGCTTTCGTCACGCCTTCACCAGCTTACTCCACAAGTCAAGCGTTAATAAAGAGTATATAATCTGGGTATTAAATGATATAGGTATTGTTTGATATCCAGATTATACAAGGTAGGCATAGTACCTACTTATGAGTATTTGAATAGTACCTTGATTTTGATCGTAAAAGCTGCTATAACAATTAATGTGTACAGTTTGAAACGCCATGATATTCTATGTACACAAGCCCTATAAAATTGTTAAACGTTAAAATTGTAAACACTGGAGTTACGTGTATGAAACCGCGGAACCATGCTAGTACCCCAATATTTCCAAAGCAAATGATTACACAATTAATTAATTTCTGATGTGATTCACCGGACATGAAGCGTACGTAATATTCAATTAAAGATGTTTGACTATTAGTCACTAGAATTAGGTTATCAGTTAGAAATTAGAATTAAGAGCCAAACATACAAACGTGGTGATAAATTAAATTTTGTAATTCTTAGTGACCATTTAATCTAAATTTGATGAAGCGTTACAATTTGATAAATTTACGAGACAACAACATCTTCACGCGAGCTCCCAAATGCGGTTGGCAGGGAGAACGGAGTGCCACACATCACGATCCTTTCATACCTGCCTTGCCTCCTCCACGATCATTACTCTACACGAGTACGCCGGTTCTGAAGACTCTTCTTGACACCACCTTCGCATGATCATCATGGTATGTCGGACTTGGTTTTCCTCGGTGCGTGCATCCATCAACAATTGTAAAGAAATATGTTTTGTCTAAGCAATTAAGAAGTTGAGTAAGTAGATAATTATATAGATTAACTAGCAGCGCCACTCGATTGCTCCCTCTCACCCCACCCCCAAAATCGCACCCTTAGTGAAGGAGTGTTTTAAAAATTCGTTGCTAGCGCAAATCTGCTCCCTTATAGAGTCCATACTTGACATATTTCAAGTTTGTAGGTGTATTAGTTTCTGGGAGTTCACGGTTTATCATTGAGTGATATTTCGCTTTTATATATATTAAAATAAATTTCTCCTCACCCTATTAATAACGTTAAAAATAAATAAGTAAAACAATTAAATGTATTATAAAAGCTTGTTGCGGAGAATTTTGAAAGTTTAAAAAAATTAAGTGAAGGTCATTTTATATTTGACAGTAGAATAAAAGATAACTGGACAATTATGCTCTTCGTTGTTGTCTTGTTGTCCGCTAGCGAAATATATAACAATATTTTATATGTTTTACATTCAAATTAATATTGTTTTTTCGTTATACTATAAGGGGACAAACGAGCAGTCGGCGCACGATTACTTTAGTTATGCGTTTCCCTCCTTTCCTCCTCTTCCATGGAAC
This sequence comes from Eumaeus atala, assembly GCA_017140195.1. Lineage (NCBI taxonomy): Eukaryota > Metazoa > Arthropoda > Insecta > Lepidoptera > Lycaenidae > Eumaeus > Eumaeus atala. Next base: position 361,021 of record JAFELO010000392.1, on the reverse strand, counting down.
TGGCAGCCACCAGCCGCTCACAAACCACATGAAATGCAACAGAATTGCAGTTATTTTACATCTACATTTTACATACATAATAATAGTGAGGAAGCTCCAGGATGCTTTGTGGATGTGAACCCAACTGAATCCTTCTATCGGCTTCCTTCTCGAAGTTATGTCTACTTAATTTGAATGGTTGCCCGAAGAAGGCTTATCCGTCTATGACTTCGACAACAGCACCGTCGACGTTGACCGGCCTAGGCCGTATTCGTTGAACATGACCTTTGTATTGTCGAAGTTCCGGAAGCTTCGTCACATTCCCACGTCGCCTTTAGCGCAGACCTTGAATTCTCCCCGTAATGACCTACAGGGCTGAAACATGGCCTTTTAATTTAGGACTGTTCCGCAAGTTTGTGGTAGCTCAGCGGGCTATTGGAGTGCAATGTTGGGTGTTTCTTTGGTGTTTCTTTGTCCCCCCACCATGGATCAGGCCTTGTCGTTGCGGGTGGGGCTTAGTAGCCTGGGCTTGTACCCAGGCGTAGCTAATTGAACCGAGGGGGATCTTTTCACCCCCTTTATAAGAAGGGGGGCTAACCATCAGGAGGAGGAATCGCTCTCGGTACCCCTCTTCTTATAAGAGGGATAACAAGAGCGATTCCACCTCCTCCTCCTCAAAGAGCAACAGGAGGAGGCGCTTTTGCGCACGGGGCAAGGGGCGAGGATGGAAACCTCACCCCATTGCACTGTCCCAAAATCGGTGGGGTTATCCTGTAGTGCGTGGCGACAGCATCTCTGGAGGTGGAGTTGGTCCCTTAGGAGGCTGACTAGCCGTCATGGCGCCCTGATGATTTGTTGTTCCGGGGCGCCTCACCATGGGCGACACTGATGGCACTCGCGGGGGTTTTTGTGGGTATTCAGCACTATCATGTGGCGCGAGTCCAACACACCATTGGACCCAGGGCCAGTGAAGGCGCGTAAATACCCCCCGTTAACAAAAGGTGAACTCAGAAGATTAGGTGAGAGATTGGCCACTTAGGCTCTGGATTGTAGGACGCGTTTGGTAAACAAAGTGTTAGTTGACCGTTCAACAGGTGTACATGGAAAGACGGATGGATGCCAATAAAAGGAGATGAACCGTCATGGCGTTCCTTGAAAGAGGCCTATGTGCATCAGTGGACCGAAAAGAGCCGATAATGATGAATCGTGAATAAAATAGTATAGAAAGCAGGATTATTTTTGGGAGAGGTAGTGCCATGCTGCATAGGAGGAGGCACATAAATATTGTAAAATCATAAATAATAAAAAGCTGATAAAATGTCGAAATAAACGTGTTATGTAACATTTACTTATGAGAAAAAAATACAAATCTCAAGTGAACGAGCTTTCCAGATATATCTAACATAAGCTGCCGCAGATTTGCCACGGAGACGATACGATAATCGTGGAAATGTGTTTGAACAATATCAACACATCCAGAACATTGTGCAAATAAATTTCAATTCGACAATAAACTCTTTAAGCGCGATTGTCAATGCTTCAAGGGAAACGGATAATCTCAATACCATCTACGTTCTCCCAATGTTTAACTTTACGCACGGAACATTTGTAATTACAGTCTACAAAAGAAGTACCAAAGTTGTTTAAAAGCAGGTGTGTCCTCATAAACTTCATATTAGACTTAATATTTAGGTATATTTTCTTAGCATTATGTATTAATCGCGACCCAGATATATGAAATATATCTACGCCACGTAGCACCCTACCTCCCGGTGGATCTAGAAAAGGAAATCTGACACTGCGAGAAGTTTAAATTCAAACAGACACTTTATATTCCATCTCAAATTTGCATTAATAACTCAACATTATAAAAAGTAAGTGGATTTTTATGGCGAAATATAATTAATATAATAAACCTGGAGAGTTTGTTTATTTCTTTGAGCGCGCTAATATCAGTAACTACTAGCCCGAATTGAAAAATATTTTTGAGTAGAATAGTAAAATTATCGCGCAAGGCTACGTATAATAGGACTGGAGTTACAGGGGTGAAGTCGCGGGTTAATGCAAGTGTGAAATATTTTACCGTTACATAATTATTTATATTTGTTATTAATTTCATAGCCAATTTAAATAACTTGGTATTTTTGTGTTTTATAGGATATCTAACAGTTTTGTTTTTGCCGTGTTAACATTTTTAGCATGAGTATGCTCGTAAAAGATACTCGCAAACATAAACTTGTCAAGTATGGCGAGACTGCTTCGATCGTAAACAGGTAATCAATAGGAGAAACATTTTACAACCTTTTCCCTTTTATCTTTTCAAATGCTGAAAACGTGCGCACACCTGATGTCCTGTTGTGACATGCCAGGCAGAGGGTCGCAACTTCAAACTCCATCATGCGATTTGTGGAATTAATATTTTTATATATATAATTGGAATGCCAAGTTTTCACATTTATTGAGGTTCATACTCTATTTATATATTGAAAATGATATTAATGTACAAAGTTTAGTTACAGTTAAGTTTCATATAAATCCTTTCTGCGCCATACTCAAAAAATAGTTTATAGACTAATTTTAAGAAACAAATTTGTATTCTGATGGCTCAAATGACTAAACTAGAAAACAAAAAAGTCTTCACTGGTTTAATGAAATGTTATGGCAAATGCAACAGCAATTTACATAAATTGGCGGCGATAAAATGAAATGGCGTCATATCTTCTTTCGAAACCCATATACGTCTGGAGCTAAAAAGACACCATCAGGCGATCGCCTGCCTATTTCATTTTCGATGAAAAAGAATTCATGTGTCAGCATAACATGATTCTGAAGCAAAAGTTGCGCGACAGACGTAAGCGACGTAAGCGCGGCAAATCGTCATATTTTTTTGATGGCATACACACATACACACACCACACCTTTACGCCAGTTGTGATATGTATATTTCTACATATTTGCCTTGCCTTGCCTTGAAATTAGTGAATGTGGACTCATTAATTTCTTCATACAGATACGCCGGTTGCGAAGTTTCTTAACACCACCTTCGAAGATTACCCTATCCCTTTGATCATGGTGTGCCAGTCTTGGTCCTCCCCGATGCCTATGTCCTTCCACATCGCAAAACGCGCCACTTAAATCGTTTCTTATGGAATAAACTCCAAACACTTTATCTCAGCATTAGATCCACATTTAATTATCGGCTTCATTATATTACAGGTCCACTGTAGAGCATTATTTGTAAGTATATAAAATATATACATATAAGAAAACAGTAAAGAGTGTGTCTGTACATTATTTAAAAAAAATGGGAACTGTATTAGAGAATTTCTGAAAAAAAAAAAATGTCTGTTCGTACACTCTAATCTTCGGAACTGATGGACGGATCTGATTGAAGTTTTTTCGTTGTGTAGCTACCAAGTCTGGGTAACATATTGTCGTCTAATTTATTTTGAAATCTGAAGCACCTGATGTAGTACCTTCAGGGACTGGCTAAACCGTAAGCAGTTTCTTTTGACATATAATTAGTATATTAACATATAAAAATTGGGATAGAAACATGTAAAAATTAGTATATTAACAAGTAGTGATATATATAGCATACTCGTATATAGTATTAGTATATTAATTATTATATCTGGAACATATGGTGACATCTGGTGTAAAACAGTGAAGGATCAGGTAAACCATAAGACATACAGAATCGAAGAAGGTACGCCAGCTTGTCTTTTTATATATAACAAAAACTTTGTTCATTTTATTACTACGGTAATAATTTCGCCCCGAAATACTTGTCTCATGCTGTTTTCCCTTTTATCCTTGTCCGTCGCCCCATATAAGATCACTTCAACAATTTATAACGTGGACATAACAGTGAATGATGCCACCGTATACTTCGTATGGCTTAGCAATAAAATACATATAAAGGAGAAAGTTGAGTAAGAAAACATCATATCGTAAATGTTATTCTTCGTAATACCTATTGTTACCTTTGCAAGGCCAAAGAGTTCTCACGAATTCATTCTATGACTTCAGGATTACGACATAACAGCCCTGTGATGAGTGACCATTTACATAAATATTCTTGTAATTTATGGAAATCAAAAAGAAATCTTACTATGTGCTTTTTTTAAGTAACATTATTTGGTCAATATTAGTATTTTCTTGTTTATTTTTCGTGTATCGTTCCAACAGTATTACGTCATGTCTCTTCGGCTAGATAGCAGATTGAAATAATTAGCATAAAGGGCTATTTTTACAATAATTGGTGTAATGACATCCTATTTTTTTTTACTTAAAAGCGGGTAGTACATAGAATCAACTTTAATTATAATATAGATAACGATAATTGTGTCGGGATCGCCCATGAAGGGCTCCGTAGCAGCAAACAAACAAACAAAAAAGCCCATATCTCTTAAACTACCTAAGCGATTTTGTTTAACCCAATTTTCGTCTGACGTTTTATTGAATTCTATAATCGCATTTTTTTACATTTTTCCCACCTCATGTGGATACTTTTTACCAATTCAGTAAAAAAAGTAATAGTAAAATAAAAAAAATTCAATTACGCACACGCCCGCCCTATGCCCTCTCAGGTAAATATTTTCTTCCCTCAGTTACTTACTAAAATTAATTATACTTAATAATTTAACTTAAAAAAAAGATGCTAGATCATTTGATAGTGGTTCATAAAATAAACATTTCAACTTTCAAAGCTACAGTTACCATAACCTCCGAGTAAAACGTCGGATACATACGGACGGACATAGCGAAATTATGATGGTTCCGTTTTTTGTTATTTGGGGGACCCTAAAAGAGATTTTATTTTTAACTTTACTCGTTGGTAGAAAATAATTTTATTAACTATTATATTTTTGAATTGCATTATAGTTACCCCGGAAGTTTGGAAGAGGTAGTGCCATATTGCATAGGATGAGGTAGAGCCATGCATGCTGCATGACACTACATCCTCCTATGCAACATAATTAGACCGGCACAACCGGGGTAAACTTCTCGTTCAGTTGATGCCAGCGTAAAGTGACAGCGTCACTATCGTGTTTCGTGCGGCTTGTACGCGTCGATAAATTATAGATCAAGTGGCAAATTAGATTATTATATAAATGTTTATAATAATAAAATCCGGTGCTCCCGAAACGAAGTGTTGGTTCCGTTCACCAGGTGGGAAGACGATCTCCGTGCCTGCCCTCCTGTCCGGGATGGATGCGAGTAGCAGGAGATCGGTCGCCTTGGCGTTCATTGAGAGAGGCCTATTTCCAGCACCCCACCATGGTTCAAGGATTGGCTCAGTACCCTGGGGTGATCCGAGACACATTGGGCGAAGCCAATTGAACCGAGGTGGCGGCGGCTCTTAGCATCCCTCCTATAAGAAGAGGGAACTAAAGAGCTGGAGGAGGTGACGCTCTTTGTAACCCTCTTATAAGAACAGGGGACGAAAGAGATAAGTGGCGGCGCTCTTGCACACGGGGCAAGGGGCGAGGATGGAAACCTGCCCCATTGCACTATCCCAAAGTCGGTGGGGTTGTCATGTGGTGCTGGACAACCCCATATGTGGAGGTGGCGTCGATCCCTTCAAGGGGCTGACTTGCCGTCGAGGTGCCCTGGTGATTTGCTGTTCCGGGGCACCTCAAGAAAAACGGCACTCGTGGCACTCGCGGTGGTTTTTATAGGTATTCGGCACTATATATGTGTCGCGAGCCCCACACACCACGGTACCACACCTAGGACCAGTGAAGGCGCGTAAATGCGTTTCCCCGCGTCAACAAAAAAAAAAAAACGCCTATATCCAGCATGGACCGTTAAGGGCTGATAATTTATTATTTTTGTGAAAATTAATATTTATGATGAAGTTATTTGGTGAGAACAAAAATTTTGTATAATAGTAATAGTAAAAGTATGCAACTATACACAGCAACTGTTATAGTAATTACTCCAAGAATCTAACAACAGCATTTGTAAAAAGTGAAGCATTCTGTTTTTTACTGTACGCTTACATTTAGATAGCAAAAATTCCTCATTCTTTGAATAGGCTGGAAGCTATGGAGATATAAAAGGGGATAACAAACGAAATGGTAAAGTTAATATACAGTGACAAGACATGTCGCTTGTGTGACAGCAAGGAACAACTGCATTAGATTACTGTCTGTGGTGTCATGTTCATGTATTGTTCCTGAACATTTGACCAAATTTACCTTTTAATATAACGACTGCGAACTGGATGGGTAGGGATAATAAGTCGTTAAATCATGTGATGGTAAGTGATCACCAAATTCCTCGAGCATTATTTTATCGAAGGAAAAATCTATAGATGTAGAGCTACCGGATTTTTATCAATTTTTAATGTAATTATTTTTTTAAATGTTAAGAGACGAAAGTTTGTTTCGATAAAATAGAATTTCTTGACCCCCAGAAAGTGCTCGGTCTATAGCTTTCTTTCAAACGCCTTGTTACAATGAGAGTGACATATTTTTTCATAAAAATTAACAGTACATAACTTTAAATTACACAATCTAGAATGGTTTAGTAAGTATATCGTAACGTACACTCAGCTGTGCTTATACACGTGCAAACGGAAATGAATAAGGAAACATTCCATGAATAATTTTGTGTACATGTTTGTATTATTTACTAATCTACTTTGCCACGGGAGATCTTGTGTATCAAGCAGTATCGAACGTACGTACAAATATTTTTTCAAAAGTATCCATAAGTAATATCAATATATATAAATATCAATAATCATAACAGTGTAAACCAATTGGGATGCCAGGGATTATGGAGCATGCCCCACCTCTTATGATCTCATTTTGAAAAGCTCCTGTCAAAAATATTCAAAAAAATATTATATAAAGAAAATTATACCAAATTATTTGTCCTATTCAAGCTAAAGTATAGAGCCATCAATGTGCATTATCAGTAGGCAGGCCACGGGCGCAACGTTCAGTGTTAGTATTTAATTATTTATATCACATCACAGCTGATATTAGTTCGCTGTTATAAACAGCTGCAGCTACTAACATCAGCTGTGATTAGTTCTAATTTTACCACAGGTATGTTATTCGCATTGCAACATGATGCCACTGTAATGTATACTATTTAGAACAATTATTTAATATATAAAAAAAAACATATAAAGGTTTTAATGGGCGCCCAAATATAAATTTTCAACTCCCACCTCTCGTTGATAAGCAACCGTCGGTGCGTGACTCCGTCTCAACGGTTTTTTTAATACTATTTATTAATTTTTATTTAACGAAAGTAGAATAACGATAAATAAAAGTCTATATATCGTTAGCAAAGTTAATTACTCATTATTTTTGAATTCGCGACTACAATCAATTAACATCCTATAGGTAGTCTCATCTGTGGGTTGGTAGTGGACAGGCCTGTGTTTTATTGGTCTCATTGCGAATGCCCCTAATATGTGCGCTCTTAATATAATAATTTGCATAACCCCATGAATTTAAATGTTGCAGTATTCCCTGCTAATAATTTCTAATTACCTGGTCGGTATTTTTTTCCGGAAAATGAGGATTTATTTGAAGCGTTCATTCCGTAATAAGATAAGGAATAATTAATTATTAGTAATTAGAAAAAAAAAGCTTCATTATGTACTTACATTATTTATATAATTCTTTATCATAACGCCTAAACGATATTTTCCACTCTCACTAATCATAAAAGTAGTTTATGATTGGTGTAAACAAAGGGACAGGAACGACAATTTTTCGCGAATGGGGATTCAACAAATTCAACAAGCTTTCTAGAAACAACCTGTCTCCTATCACATATCATCAATATTTAGATAGTTATATAAAACTTTGGACCAACTTCTTTTTTGTTAAAATACTATGTTTGGTTAAATATCACTGGTTGAGTTTATTATTTACGTAGTCGTCATATATTTACGTTACACTTATAATATTATTAACCACTTCTCGATTGTATGAGAGGTATGAATGTGTAGTATTTCGTCGTTGCGCGTGTTAAAATAGCTACGTGTTTTTTACACACTTTACGGGAAATGCAAAAAATTTACTATCTCAAAAGTTACCGAGAGCATTTGAACAAGTTGTCTCTTTAAATATTGCACTGAACACATAGCTGTTTTTTTATATTCAATATATATATATATATATATATTCATGTATTAGTTGTGCAAGACTTTGTTACGATATCCTTATACAGTATGTTACTGAGTGCACGAACTGTTTTCTAGTGGATCGGTTTACTGTTTATCATAAGTAGAATTAAAATACGATCTAAAAACTATACATTAATTTGTCGTACCCGAAATTCGTTTATTAGTTTAACTGAAACACTTAAAACCTATTTGAGTGATTATACAAATTTAAAATTGCTAACAATGTGCACGTACCTTTATATTCTTAGTGCGGAAACATGTTCTATGGTGTATCAAACATTTTAACACCGTGAAAAGTCCACTAATAATTCTCAATTAGGAGAAAAAAAAGACGCCATCTGTTGACCCTATCGTGCACTGCATTGATTGTTTGTTCCTTACCTCTCAGACAGTTTAATACGCCACCTATCGATCTAGTCTTACACAAGACACGCTGCCGCAGTAAAATATCAATTGTGATATTTTACTGCGGCAGCTTTTCTGAGTCGGTAGTAGCTGTCGCTTGACAATGTGAGCCCGACTTACACTTGAGGCCCCCTTGGGAAGGCTGGATGGTGCGTAAGTGCATTTTTCCTGCTAGAACCAATACCACATACACCGCTCGTAGCGGTCGACCGATGAAACCTTACATATAGTGATACAGTTATAACACATATGACTGACAGAATGACAAACTCACACACCGCTTACGGAGATGAGCCATGGCTTCGTTCGTATCCCTAAGTTGAGACCTTAGATTTGTAGAGATAATATAACGCTATAGCGATATTATAACGAGCTCAATTATCCTTATACACGACACCGCAATTTAAATGGCGTGCGCGCACCGTTCCACTGGTGTGGGAAGGGGGACCGCTTCCCCCTTTTCGGTCCCAAAAATAATTACTATAAGGTACAGCCACAAACAACGTGGTACATCTCTTCTCATCTGCGGAAAACGAGGGGGGTCTGTCCCCCTATAGTCTCCCTAAACCAGAAGACACAAAAATCTTCGCTAGTCAGTCGAACTGTTGAGGATGGAGCAATAGCGCCGCCAACCAGTAGTAGGTCCCTTCGAAAAAAAATGAAGACTTAACACTTGCACACGAGACATCACTATCAGTCTACATACCAATTATGGCTAAGTGTCAGGCATGTGGTAAGTTCTTGTCCTCAATAGACACCGCAAAATGTGAGAAGTGCACATTTCAATTTCACAATCATGTGTATCTGCTAAGGCTAAAATCTCTGGTACATGGCACTGTCCAACGTGTCAGGTAAATCATGCCATAATCGACCAGTAAGGAACTCTTGAATTCTACAGTTCTCATGAGGAAGACAAAAACGTCGGCATATCTGGTGGGGCTTTTCTCTGCCCCTGTCACTTCCCAGGAGTCAGAGGACCTCGCCTTCAACTTTAGGTTCGAGTTCAAATTAGTCACGGAACAAATAATGAGACATATGTGGCACGTATTTCAACTCCTTCGTAATGATATAGGCGAGCGAATAAAGTGTCTCGAAGAGCGAGACTTTGTCCTGGAAGACAAACAACAACAATATAATAGTCCATCGACAAAGGTGTGTGTCAAGAAAAATAGTGCATATCAGTTTGACATCGGTTTCTTTACGTCAAACGCAGGATATATCTGTCCTCACTATTACTCCTAAGCATAGACCGCTTTTAAGTAAATTAAGTCAGCGGAAACCCGCCGATTGTCACTACTTACCTGTGTATAATGCTGCGCTATTATTTACTAAAAATAACAATTATAACCCGCTTATTATGGAAACACTTGAAAGAAAATCTAAACATTAATCAAAATATACGCCTGACATTGCCACAACACCTACGCGATGCCGACAAATGAAATAGTCTTTTTTGAACGCGCTGGGTAGTGACCGTGTCTCATGCCATACCATAAATTTCTTTAACACCAATTACTTTGGCTCGTACGTTCTCTCTGAGTACTATAAGCGACTTAGATGTATTAGAGAGGCTTAGGTCGCTGCGGTCGAACGCTGCTGGGACAGATGGTATCAGCTGGGACATGCTCTTGTCAATTTCTCAGTTTTCTCCATGTATAAGTACGATCACTAATATCAACAGCAAATCAATAACTAGTGCCACCTTCCCTGAGTATTGACGTATAGTAATCGTTATACCCCTCCCGAAAGACGATAATGTGACGGAATTAAAAGAACTGCGACCTTACACGATGGCACCATGCTACAGCACTCCGAGGTAGCTTTAGACATGCCAGCACAAAATGCTGGAATGAACTGCCGCCACCGCTATGCACACTAAAAGCAATTTACACCTTTAATTTAAATTTAAAAATGATTTACTCGAGCAGCAATTGAATATTCAATTTTATAAGTACGTATAAAAGAAACAAAAAACAAAGGAATGGAATTAATGCTATATACCTCTATATACAGTACCTGATACTGAACAATATTAAATTCTTAAACTTTTTATTAATTCAGGAGTGGCCGGCGATTATAATATAGATATATAACTATATATTTACACAAAATATAAATTTATAATCTTCTTCGGCCTCGTAATCCAAAATAAATATAAAAATATATTGTCATAGAATAGTTAAGATCGCCATGGTTTAAGTCTTGTCGTGGCGGTGGAGCTTAGTAGCCTGGGGTGAACTCAGGCGAATCCAAATGAACCGAGGGGGATCTTTGCACTCCTCTTATAAGAAGAGGGGGCTTAAAAATCGGGAGGAGGAATCGCTCTCGATACCCCTCTTATAAGAAGAGGGGACCTAAGAGCCACAGGAAGTGGCGCTTTTCGTGCGAGGATGGGAACCTGACCCCATTGCACTATTCCAAAGTCGGTGGGGTTGTCCTGTGCTTGGCAACGCCATCTGTGGAGGTGGAGTTGATCCCTTAGGGCGCTGACTAGCCGTCGGGGTACTTCCGGGGCACCTCACTAAGGACGGCACCGATGGCACTCACGGTGGTTTTTGTGGGTATTCGGCACTATCATGTGCCGCCAGTCCCACACACCACTGGACCCCACCAGGGCCGGCGAAGGCGCGTAAATGCGTTTCCCCGCGTCAAAAAAAAAAAAGAAAAGAATAGTTAAGAAGAATAATTAATCTATTATGTTAATCTCTATGCGTAAACCGTGTCGTCACACATTTCCTGCGACCACATAATACCAGGACTGGTTATCTATAAAGGGAACGATAGTTAATGAAATGAGTGGTTTCCTTTTTAAGAGTTGTGTTACACTGTTGTGTATTTTCCTTGGTGAGCTAACTGTTGTCGTTATTATTGTGTATGTGTTATTATTTGATAAAGGTGTATATTAGGTGTTATCGGTTGGTTGTATGTATATATTTTTATTGTTTGGCAAACATTAATTAAATAATTAATGTTTGAAAAAAAAAAAGTGAATAACGGTGTACTTCAAATTCTGAAATATTTTTTTCTATTTCTATTCTATTTATACTAATTTAATTAAATAAAAGGCACACGTACTGTTTGTTGCCATGTGTATGTGCAAATTGATTTATCGCTATCAATATGTTATAGTTTTAAAAGTGTCTCGGTCAAAAAAGAAATTTGATTGTGTTGTTACGTAGTATCGGATTACTACACACTCCCCTACAAAAGGATGTTTCCAGAAACATCGGGCGGCTAGACGTTGATTCAGGAGAATATACATTTTCGCCGGGGTGTCCGACCCGGTGTTTCACCCGCGTACTGCACCTCTAAAAAACGGTCCCTTAGTGGTGGAGAATCATAAAATTAAATCTTAGAGGATGTCTGCAACCTGAAAGGACAAACTAACTGTAAAGTTTCGGTTTTTGAAACTTTCAGATTAATTGGTGAGTGGCTTCTATACATAGTAAGATCGTCGTATTATTACAATCGCATACGTGTTATTTTATATCGTATAGAAGCATTTTATATCAAACTAATCATTAATTACAAACTTATCATACGCTTGTAATGAATGTATTGTATTTCAGACAGACTTACATATGGACAACAAAGTGAACATCAAATAAATATGGAACCCTTAATTGTTTTTATTTGAATTATGGAATATTGGAATGCTGGTGAAGATACTATGTATGTATATATACTCAATATACTGGAAAATACTACGGTTTTTGTCTAACAAGTAATATTTTTGTTGATATTTTTAGAACGAGTAAATAATACGTTGCTATATATCAATTTGAATAGCTGTTAGGCTTCGTATAAGGGAAGAATACGTGCTATGGCTCAAGGGATGGGGCGTTCTCAATTAACTGTATCGAAAACTGGCCCAGTGGGAGTCGTATCATACACTTAGGGTTACGTACTAACGGGAGGTACGAGCACGACGTCTTGTCAAATTACGTTTTTTCTTAAAGCAACGGGACTCCTAAAAGTGATGCTATAAGAATACAATTTCTTTTGCGAGAGTAATTCGAAGAATCCACGTCAATGTCTGATAACCCACAAAAGGATTTAGGCGGTCTGACCCTCTCACGTTGTCTCAGAATGGTTACCAACGTAAATATACACCGCAAAAAAACCACACCAAACCACAATCCTGAGAAGTGGCAGAATCTTGCGTATTCGCAAACTCGTGTGGGCACCCACACGATTTAATAACAAAGGTATCACTTTTCGGTACATTATGTTTGCTCTGTAAGTAAACATTAACGAAAATAATATTTATTTTCGTAACAATCGACGTACGCGTACAAAAGCTTAAAAACTTGCCCCGGCTATTTCCTACAGACTCGGGTGTATTATGACAAAACATCTCTTTATTGTGTTGAAGACGAAATAATAGACAACAACTAAGGTTTATCATTCATGTTACCACGTACGTGACTCACGTATTTAAGGTACATTTTCAGGCTATGGGACAGAGGAGAAATCGGAGCCTTTTGACTACTGCCGATGCCCAAGGATATCTCAATTATTCTCATGCAGAGGCGTTTCCCTTCTGTCCTCATCCCCTCCAATGGGCCACCGGATACTTACAAACTTCACGAAATGCGTCTGCTTTGCTGTAACTTTACAGCGTTGTCATGAGCGAGAGGTACTTCCCTGTCATGCTGGCCCGAAAGGGCTGCAATGCTTTATGGCACTACCGCTTACAAGTAATTAGGAGCGGAAACTACAAACGCGATCAATTTACTAATGTCGACTACAAGGATCGAAATTGCCTGTCTTTGCTCCTACACATATTCCTCCTCTTTTCCAAATTGTGTATCTTTTCAGTAGGCTTAAATTCGCCATCATGCAGTCATGATACCAACCCAGTGGCGAGTTTTATTTCACAAAGTATAAACAGTATAAACAACCTCCAACAAAATGAAAAAAGTATAGACAAATCGGGTAAAATTGTTTAGCTCAAATAAAAACTAAAACAATATTTAAAGAATTAAAATTGTTTTTAAATTTATATCGTCAAATCTACAATTACTTAAGATCTATTTGGGTGGACTTAATGTAATAGTATCTCATACCGGGGTAACAAAAAATGACAATAAATATACATGCATCAAACACTTTCGTATTTATTTGTAAAAATATCAAATTACACGGCATAACATTTTTGCAAGTTCCGACTAGTACTACTCACCAGACAATCACGGGCTTGCTTTGAGTGTAACGCTAACGGATAAGCTTAAATTAATTTCTCTATGTGATGTGTTCAGGCGTAATGGCGTTCTTCATACAAAATAGTGGCTATTCAAGTAAGTGTCACTGTATTTTCAACACGTGATTACAAGAGTACAATTAATTTAGACATGAACGAGACCATGATTTGTTTGTTTTTATGTCCTTCTAGTTTTATTTTGCGACATTTACTGCGTTGAAATATTAAAAGAACATACATTACCAATAATAAATAAAAATTACGGTGTTAGGTGCTTCAAATGGCCATGCGCATCTTAATCCTTGATAACATTGCTAATAGACGAATTAAAGGCATAGATTATTTCCTTATTCCAAGATATAGTTATTTATCTTAATATCAAGTGCTAAAATATTTTACTCCTCCTTTATTGTACAATACCAATATTTATTTCCGCTGTATGTAAAACCCACTAAAACCTAATTATTTTTTAACAAACTTTAGTACTCGAAATTTGGACTTGTACAGGCTGTCAAAAAATGCCAAACACTTATGCTTTATTAAATAGGAATTAGCTTTAAATTGTTGTTCATATATTTGTTTTTATGAGGGCCGATATCATTTATTCAATATCATAATAGAAATCTACATATAAAAAATTTTAACACTACATACATTACTGCACAATACCATTGACAATGATATATATGAGTATATGAGAACATGTTAACGAGGGTTATAATTTTTATTCTGCATTGCAGCCGAATTGGCCGGTGGTCCTTTGGGGAGGATATTGTGAAGAACGCGTCTATGTTATCATTAAATAATGAACGTGGGTAGTTATCAAAGTGTTCCAACTACCCGTTTGTCCCCGTCTGTTAAAAACAAAACGGGATTGATTCTGGACATAGATAATCATTACAATTAATCACTACTCACGCGTGTATGTTGGTACCTAATATGTAGAACAGTAGACTAGCGATGTGAACCATTTATTGACACCCATAAACATCCACCTCCTCTATCATTCCCAATTGGGGAGTTGGGAAACGGCTTCATATAAACCGCACAAAACGACGACGACGGCAAAGCTATCACTTTTAAGCCTTCCCGGTCGCGTCGGTCTTAAGCTGCTGCAATGTAGCGTATTACTAGCTCGTACTAAACTTACTATGCGGTATCATTCATTTTATGGTCAGCAGCCGCCGCTCGCTTACGGCAACATGTCTTATTTTTATCGTATAGAAGGGCACACGGGTGATCGGAGCCTCTTCACTACTACTGACGCTTATGAACATCGCACAATTACAACGCCGATGTCTTGCCCTCCCTTCCTCCTCCCCTTCGAAGGGCCACCGACTACTCACAAATCACACGAAATGAGACACCCAAGATGCACTTTTACCACGTATTTTTTGGTGCGTTCTTCTCTCCTCTTCAGTCAACGGATAGCAAACCGCACGAAAAACGACGGAAGCCCCTTACTTTTCAGTACTCGAAAATAGGAGACACATTATCGCAACATTATATTTAAGACCTTAAGCAGTCGTCGCCTTCCTAACGAAAAAAAATTGAATAGTAATCAGTTTGAAATTAATACGAAAATTAAAATATTAAAACTAAAATTTTAACATTCTATGGTACATTAAAAAAAATGAAAGGGTGGGGGTTAGTGATTAAAGCATTAACATTTAACTTAATCGCTAAAACGTTTCAATTTACAGCTGTATTATTTGCCTTTGCGCTAAAAATTAACCACGTTAGAATAATAAAGCTAACCGTGTCAAAATATGTCGCGTAAAATGTGTTGTGATCGAGATACTACTGTAATAATGGTTTACGATTAAATTCAGTAAAATATTTCAATTCATAAATAAACAACGTGATCGATTGTACAACGAAAAATTGACACGTTCTACAGACATTGTGTTTATTAATTGAACAGATGAACTGTGTAGTGAAACCAATGATCTGAAATATATTTAGTTTAATAAATGAACCATACAACTATTTAGTTTAACAAATAAAATATTGTAATTATTTAATTTCAATTTACATTTACGACCAGTTTCGGCTTATTATCATCAGGTCTATTTAAGTGATCACTAAATAGATATAGAAATATTTTACTACTTTATATCTAAATTTATTAATTAGAAAAAGTCATTAGTTTTTTTCTCACGATCTAAACGCACAAGTAGTTTTGTATGATACTGAAAATAAAAAATTGGGCAAGAGCGAGTTGGTCTCGCCTATAAAGGGTTCCGTAAAAACGTCCCATATCTCTTAAACTGTAAAATCAATTTTGTTCGCTTTTATTATACACAAAAAGGTTTACAAGTAGCATTAGAAGTGGTATTTTTTATAACTGTACCATCAGTACGCTGGAAATTAATAAAATTATAGGCACTTTTGAAATATGATAATATTTAATTATATTTTTTTCACCCCTCGCTTAATATCGGTGGTGCCAGCTAAGGGTCTTTAAATATACAATATTATTAACAGATTTCAAAGAGGAGAAACCTCTGTATTCGATATGGGTCCCATTGACATCAATTAGTTACGATCAGGTTACACTCGGATTTGTAAGAGCGTTGTCCTCCTCACCCAACCCTCAATAAGCCAACAGCTACTCACAAACCATATGAAGCGTGACAACATAGCTGTCACTACGGCGGTATCGTATGGTATCTCACCGGTTTTGACAGCTCAATTTGGCGGCCCACCAGGCCGTCAAGTGAGCAGGCGCACCGCAACCAGCCACCCTTAAGCCAACACCACACACCACACCTCCAGTACCCACTACCAAGCAAACTCCCCGTTCGGCGGGACATCTTCCATGTTGACTTGGACCTCGACCCCTTCTCCGACATGAACACAACTGGAGTAGTTGTGCAAGTGTCGGGAGAGGAGTTGAGGATCTACGCGGCATACAGGCCTCCCACACTCCACTTCGACCTCACCGATGACCACCGCGTACTGGATGGCGGGGGCCAGGTGTTGGTTGCTGGTGACCTGAACTCTAAGCATACCGCTTGGGGATCGTCCGCCATCAACCGCACCGACGCCAGACTGCAGGCGGATTCGGAGCGATGGGCCCCTGCCCGACCCACGTCCCGACGGATCACCAGCGAAATCCGAACGTGTTGGACATGGTCATTCACAACAACCTGCAATTCACATTGAACATGGAGGTGCTTTATGACCTGGATACGCAGCATCCACCGGTCCTAATCATACTACACTCGACGGCGGTCGAAAGGGAGCGGGAATGGACCAGACAGAGGGTGGACTGGCAGTCTTCAGAGACCGTATGGCCGACTTCCCTATCGACGGGCAGCTCGAGACCGCGGGGGAAGCTGCGGCCTGTAGTCTCACGGACAAAATCCGAGAGGCACAGGCCGCGGCGACCGTCACCACGCCCGTCGAGGTGTGCCGTCGGAGTGACCTCCCTCCCGACCTCCTGTCCGATCTCAGGTCCGAGTCGATCCGAGGAGGCTCTGGGCCCGGACCCGCTGCCCGCTGATCAAGGCCGATCTCAATCGACTCACAGAGGATGTCTCTGCAAGGGCGAGGGATTGTCGAGGGACAGACTGAGAGCGAACCATCGCTCGAGCAGGCGCCAACGACACATCCCTCTACACTCTAAACAGACGACTCAGCGGGCCGAAGACCATGATCAGCCCACTCACCGACTCAAACGGCCAACGCCATTACAACGCCCAGACACGAGCAGACTTGCACGCCAACCATCTTTAAACACAATTCACACCGCACCCAGCAGCGCCAGTCGCCACCGAGCACCACGAGCACGTAGAGGGCCGCGTCCGAGAGCTCCTATCGAGCTCGCCTCCGCCGCTGGGCGGGGAGGATTTTATCTCTCCAGCTGAGCTGAGGAAGGTTACCCTTGGCCTCTCGAGGCGCAAAGCACCAGGCCCCGACAACATCCCCCCACAGCACTGGTGATGATGCCGTGGCGCACAGCCGTGGCTCTCACCAGGATAGCTAACGGCGTTCTCTGCACGTCCCACTTTCCGGATATCTGGAAGGAAGGGAGAATCGTCGTCCTCCCGAAACCGGGCTAGCTTCGGCACCTGCCCGGAAGCTACCGGCCGATCACGCTGCTGTCGCACGTGGCCAAGTTGTTCGAGCGGCTATTGCTCCGGAGAATGAAGCTGTACGTCCCAATGAGGGACGAACAGTTCGGTTTCCACAGCGGTCACTCGACCACACTGCAGCTGGCGTGTGTGATCCACCGCTTGGCCATGGAGATGAACAAAAGGAGACACTCGGTCGAAGTCTGTCTCGACATGGAGAAGGCCTTCGACCGGGTGCGGCACCCGGGCCTCCTGGTCAAGGTGATGAACGCCGGTGTCCCGCCGGCTCTCGTGCGACTAGTGGCATCGTTCTTGAAAGGGAGAACCTTCCGGGTAGCGGTAGAGGGGTGACATTCCTCCCTGCGGGCCATACATGCTGGAGTGCCGCAGTACAGTTGCCTATCCCCTTGTCTCTACGCGGCCTATACCAACGACATCCCGACGCTCAACAACCCAATGGGAGAGGGCGAAACGGATGTCTTGCTCGCGCTGTTCGCCGACGACAGTGCTTACATATCCTCGTCCCGAAAGCCGGAGCTAGCTAGAATGCAGCGGCTGCTGGATCGACTGCCGGAGTGGCTCGACAAATGAATGTCCGTCAACTTGGAGAAAACGGCATCCCTATTCGTCAGCACTAGGCGCAGCATGCCGGGGCGGTTAAAGCCGGGCGGCCAGGAGTTGTCTTGGAGGTCCCCGGTCGTGTATCTCGGGTGCAACATTGATCGCACGCTGCGGATAGGCTCGCAGTTTGATCGAACAATCTACCAGGCGAGGGCAGCCCGCGCCTTATTGCGACCAGTGCTCGCATCCGAGCTTTCACAACGCACGAAACTGGGGATATACAACATGTACATCCGATCGCGGCTCACTTACGCTGCCCCGACATGGTACGCGCTCACCTCCCCGAGCCAGAAGAAGCGCCTGCAAGCTCAGCAGAGCATATCCCTGGGGCCGGCCACTACGTCCGGAATGACGTGACCACGCGAGACCTGCGGGTCAAGTAAGTCGGTGAGTTTGTGGCCCGATTGTCTCGAGGCATGTTCAGTGCAGCAGACAATGGACCGCACGCCTACCTGAGGTACCTGGCGCCGCGACATGCACGACCACCCGACGGGCAGCCGTACCGGCGTGGGCTCGTATCCCGTGATCCACCAAGCGGGGAGGGGTCCTCGGCCCCGGCAATCGAAACGAGGATCACTTACTCACAGGCATAACCCACATCACACTCGGACATCACCACATGTTACCACTCACCACACCTGCAGGGGCCAGGCCGCAGTCGCATCCCTATTCCGCACCTAGGTGCGCAACAACCCACTGACACCGGTGGGTTGCCCCCATCACCTAGGGGACAGTTGACCCGGGTCATGAGGTTCGCCTGGATACCCGTAATTCTCTCAGGCCTCCACAGGCCAGTAAGATGGCCTACGGACGGAAGCAATTTGGCAGCCGAATTGGCCACGATTTTCAACTAAATTCTGATGATAAGATACCGCGAAAATCTAAGGTAAGCTCCAAACATTACAAGTCAGTTTATTTAACTTCAAAAGGGAAATTGTAATTTTTAATGTTTATTTACAATATAAAAGGATCATTCACTTGAATACCCCTCCAAGGATAATAAATTATGAACATTTCGTATTATAGTTTCAAGGAAAACGGAGTTCATCAAATCCTTAGGGACTCGTAACCTTTTTCAGTGCCTTCAAGCCATTTTGGCACAGCTTGTATGACATGTAATTATTCGTATAAAATAATGGACACATAAACTAAGCAGGTTGAGGTTAAAAAATGATCACTGAAATATTCTAAACACCTTAAATTTTTTTGTGTCTACAGCACGTAAAAAATAAAAAAAATTGCATAATGGAACATATCTACTAACTGTGCTGTAAAAGACAATTTTGTTGTAGATGCCCCTCAGATAATTGTATATATTGATATATATTTAATTCTACTACTGTGTCTATGATTCAACACGGAACCGAAGTTGCGTTCCTTCAGTCCACTTGTTATTCCGACTTATTAATGGATCAAGAAGAAGTAAAAAAAAATTCATTCCACCTACGTGTAAAATTCGAACGGTGAAACGTTTTGAATTCCCCCCCGTGGTACTCATACTACATCTTCCCTTTCGGGGCAGATAGTTTATAACATTAGTAGGTGCATAGGTATATCTTACATAACGATAGAGAAAATAAAACGCATAACGGCGCTTAGCATTCAATGTTAGAAAGACTAACCACCATACATGTTACTTGAGTTGTCCATTATTAAATGGCGAAAGTGTTTCAACACCGTTCTATAACATTATACGAAATGAAGGCACAAACTGTAGTTATATGTGATGATAAAAATGTGTGAAAAAAAATACTGTTAACGTTTTCAATACATTAAAAATAGTCAGTAGACAAATATATTTATACGGATCGTATAAATTGAATCTGAACAAACATACAGAATTTAGGTTACGCCGCGGACATCTATATCAAAGCCTCGACTAACTCGGGTGAGTGAATGGGAACATGAAAAAATATAGAATCTCACGTCTACATGTTGACAAATATCTATCTATAAAATTAAAATATGTACCTGTCTATGAAATGAAAATGTTTTTTCTTTGTCAGAGGTAACAATAGATACTACGAAACGATGTCCAGTTTTAGGCTTCTTTTGCATACTCTTAGTAAGAGGTAGTGTCATGTTGCATTGTAACCACATTGTCCGCGGGTACCTCTCGCTCACATGATACCTCCGTAAAATGAATGCTATGCTGTCACGTTCTATGCGGTTTGTGAGTAGCCGGTGGCCTATTGGAGGGAAGGAGGTAAGGAGAGCTACGCATTTGTATATTGTGCGGATGTTAATGTGTGGGGCGCGAATCATAAACGCTTAACTGTACCGACGCTACGATTAGAAAGGCTAAAATTACGCGAAAGAAAACGCCAGTGCCGAGGCTATTCTATATACACCTACCTACCGTCACTCTAATTATAGGGCTACTAACAGTCTTGAAGTCTATAAATATATATATTTTAATAGAATCGGGGTGCAAACGAGCCTTTTTATGACTACCGACGCCCAAGAACTTCCACATAATCGCTATGCCGATACGTGGCTCTCTCCCCCCTCACGAAATGGGCCACCGGCTATTCACAAATAGCACGAAACGCTACACTGAAGATTTCACTTTACGACGGTATTATGTGAGCGAGAGGGACCTGCCCGGTCGTGCCGGCCCAACTCCGTTGCATGGGAGGATCCTTGCATGTAGCGTCATGCACTATACATGGCACTACGTTTCATATATTCATATATACATATATATATATATATATATATATATATATATATATAATAGTTATAAATTAATTATGATGATGATTAAATCTCACGGTAAATATAATAAATTAATTTTAATACAGAACTACGTCTGCCGAGACAGCTAGTGTCAATAATTTCTGCAGCGAAATAAGGATTCACTTTAGTATTCTTTT
This sequence comes from Eumaeus atala, assembly GCA_017140195.1. Lineage (NCBI taxonomy): Eukaryota > Metazoa > Arthropoda > Insecta > Lepidoptera > Lycaenidae > Eumaeus > Eumaeus atala. Next base: position 339,700 of record JAFELO010000392.1, on the reverse strand, counting down.
CACAGTTTTGGTTATATTATCAAAGTTTAGAAATATAGATTATGTTTATCACAAATAATGTAGCACTTCAATTGTAAAATAATTTCTTAAATCGGTCCAGTAGTTTGAATAGGCATTCAATGCAAACAAACAATCAAATGTTTCCCGTTTATAACAATGGTATAGTTGATTGACAGTGGCAAAGAGAGCAGACATCAGCCATATCTGTACAAAATGTGTGAAAACGCCCTATTCAGTCACCTATGAATTTCAGTGTGGGAGTGTACATGTTGAAGATCTTACAAAACATGTGCGAGGGCTCGCTAACTCCTACGACTACAATGTTACTACAGAATACCCGCGCTTCGATATTGTTGGCTAGAAATACACAATACAATACTGTCCATAGTTCGCATTGTTTAAATTAAAAAATAAGCTCTGATAGCTTTTGCAAAGTTTTTTAAATCGGACTTGGTCGACTTCACTTTCCTACTTTTTTAGACTTGAACGTATGCTGTGGAAGCGAAGAGAAGCCCAATACGCTTTATCGGATTGTTTTGAGTGCTCGTCGGGTGATGAGACTAGGTTTGGGATCAAAAGAGGGTCCGACCCCTCTCTCTCTTTCGCAGATAGGAGAGATGCTTCCCGATATGACACTGTTTATAAAACTTAATCAAACTATTATTATCGCATCCACAGAGACCGTGGAGTTCCACATCCCCACTCTGACGTCGAGGGCAACTAGTGCTCGGCAGCTAAAATGGCCACGGCACTGACGTGAATGAATGGCTCACGGAGAGTTGACATGACTGGACATTCCCAACGCTGCTAGTCGTGTTTACAAAATCAACGGCATCTTCTACTTACGAATAAAATAGGAGGGTTAGGAAATAATTCCAGTTCCCCTCTACAATCAAAGCGGAGTTAAAATAAGATTGCTATCACTAAAAATGGCCAAGGAAAGAGATGGCAGACTGGTGAAGCCCACATGAGTATCCGTATTTGTATGTGTAAGATGCCAGCTGCTATGCAGCACGGAGATATCGTTAAATATGATGTTGTCAAGTTTTGGTTAATTCTAGTAACAAACAGTTTGCTACCTCAAAAGTATTAATATGTGTCTTTTAGATTATAGACATATTTTAGAGACTTGTTAGGGTTTAAGAGTAACATAATGTGCCCACGGATATGAATCACTCCTTTATTTAACACTCAAAAAGCATATTAATTCGTAATATAAAGTTATTAAAAGGTTTAAAAAATAATTACCATACCGAAGTACGCCAATTTGTATGCGGAGGGGCACGATTACGTCCCGAAAAAATCAACTTATTGGATCAAATCTTTAGTCATACTCTTGGATATATATGCTACAAACACAGTTTATAATATGATTTAACTAAAACTGAATAAAAACCAAAAGTTAAAACAAATAAATATAAAATGAATATGCTTTTTTATGAAAGAAACTGTCGGTGTAAAAATGAGAAAGAACATGGTCCTTTGGTTCGGACATGTAGAAAGAATGGCTGATGAAAGGTTAACAAAACAGGTATGTGATGCAAATATGAAAGGATATAGGAATCGAGGAAGACCAAGACATACCATGATCAGATTGACCGAGTACTGTCCGAAGGTGGGGTCAAGAGTCTCCGCAACCGGCGAATGAATGTGGAGGTGGAAAGGCAGGCATGTAAGGTTAGTGATATGTGGCACTTTGTTCACTCTACTTGCCTCAATAGGGGACTGACGTGGATCTGTGTTTTTATTATTGCTTATCTTTGTTCTATTTAGATCGCGCCGTTCGTCCATAGAGTAACAATAATAATAATAATAATAATGTCGTCATAGCCGAATTTCGGCTACAGCGGCCATCTCTATTGGGATGAGCCATCTGTGTGGGATATATTATAGTTCACAAGTGTTTGCGCAGACACAAGTGCACTCCCTATTCCTTATTTCTCCTATTCCGATGGAACGGGAAAGAAAAGGGAGAGAAATCAGGCGCAGGACCGACAGCTCTCCGAAGCACGACGGGCGTAACACCTCCAACTCCCTGACTCCGGACAGTTATTATAATTTAGAAATATCCTGATAGGACCCTTCATATGTTTCGACCCGGGGGTTGAACCTGGGACCTTACGTCTTTGGGTGAACATACTTACTACTAGACCACAAGGCAGTTGTGTCAGTATGTTATCAAGCCTAGCCTAGCCTTGAGGCTAGTCGACGATGCATTGCTCGAAGATAGTTTCTGTGTTAGATGTTTCTATGTTTATATTTCAAAAGATTAATTTCATATATAATTTAAGTGGCTATTTGTTTCTAGATATATGTCGGATACAACAATTAGCTTGAAAAAAAGGAATATTCGCTGGTGGCCTCATTAAATTCGCCTAGACGCTTTCAAGGCTGATTTCATGAGACGCTCACGACAATTATTATAAAATTTTGGCCATAAAACGACAATATTATTGATTTATTGCGACAGTCACATTTCATGAAGCACTTTCACTTTACCACTTATAAAATGTCACAGCCAGTCTATCCATAATGTGTTTACTTGCTTATCGGTTTATATTCTTATGTTTTCAGGTCTCTGTGTTATCTAAGTAATGTCGATCGACCCAACATGTTTTCCTTTTAGCATATCTTTTATTTGGTCTAAGTTCTAAAGACTCCTAGAGAACAAACAGTATTTTGGTGAAAAAGAAGGTACCAGAAGACACAAAGTGTAAATGGTAAGGTTTAATATATAATATTAATTATAAAGCATCTGATGTATTCTTTCAAGAATTATTATTATAATGAAAGAATGTTAACTATGTCTATAATTATACATGCGAGCAATCGGCGCCTATTGATGACTACCGACGCCCATAGACATCCGTATTATTGTCATGTCAGATGCGCTGTTTCCGCCTCCCATCAAATAGGCTTTCGGCTACCCACAGACCGCAGGACACGTGACAGTATAGCTTACGGAGGTGTTGTTACAATTTTTACTATAAGAGGGGATCAACAGGGGGTTAAAGGACTGTCAAAGTTTCAGTTGGTCTTTAAATATATTTAGCAACTTGGATGGTCCTTTATATATACAATTGTTCTTCCAATCCTCAACTTTACTAGTTGAAGATTATACTGATATCTTATCTTCATTTTACATTCAAATTTGAAAAGAGAAAAGGAAAAAAAGGGAGTAGTGCTCTGAAAAGGAACACGCAATCAATAGGATTCAGTCCCATTCTCTTAGCTTCAGGAGCCAACTAAAATCAGGCAATATGTATACTCAATTTCAATTAAATAGAATTTAACATCCAAATTTCACATGTGGCATATACTATTAACTAAAACATTATTGATACGACCTATTAAATTAATAGCCGTACAGATCATGTAATTACTACTACCAAAATGCACACATAAGAGAATTAAGACATTTTAAGATGAATAAAGACTTAATAAGATATGAAACATAGCGTCGGCAAGAAATCATGAGTGACACGAATATGTAGGTTCCCGGCGGAAAATAAGAAACTATTTCATCATCATTTGTTGATGGCAGACATCATCCCAAATATATCAGACCTCCACATCGCCAAAAGGAAAAAGTGACATTTCTTCAACACAGAACACATTAAGCCTTACAGTCAAAGCTGACCAGATATACTTTTTTATAAAATATCCAAGTAGTAACATTGCTTCCATTATAATGGAACTATTATGACATAAAATTTCTTCGACCTTTTCTTATAGTATAGGGGGGCAAACGAGATATCGGTGGTACATCTCCGGTTCTGCCGAACCAATTCGGACACTATGCAGCATGTCACTGCCTCTTACCAAACCTAATCGTCTTTAAGTATAGTAGTGTATAAAACCTAGTGTAATTTCCAAATAGATTTCAAATTTTTCCACTATTGATACCAGCAAACCCCTCCTCAGGAACATGACGAACGTAATTAGAGATAGACAATTAAGTATTATCGGAAACAAGATCGTTATTACGCATAGTCCGATCCAGGATGTTCCACGGCGATATGCGAACCCTCCCCTAAAAGGGTTTCCACAAATACGTTTGAAGTTGAAACATTTTAACTTGTCATTTTAATTACACTTTGAAACTATAATATCGCTGTAACTGGGGGCTTAAATTTTTGCATGTCCATCGACAACGCGAGGATGGGAACCTCACCCCATTGCACTGTCCCAAAGTCGGTGGGGTTATCCTGTAGTGCAGGGCAACCCCATCTGTGGGGGTGGAGTTGGTCCCTTAGGGGGCTGACTAGCCGTCGAGGTGCCCTGATGATTGTTGTTCCGGGGCACCTCACCAAGGGCGGCACTAATGGCACTCGCGGTGGTTTTGGTGGGTATTCGGCACTATCATGAGCCGCGCGTCCCACACACCACGGGACCCCACCCAGGGCCCGTGAAGGCGCGTAAATGCGTTTCCCCGCGTGAAAAAAAAAGATTACTCGCGAAAACGAACGGAAAAATGTATGAAATAAAACCGAAAAGTCAGTTGGAATAGACGCACGACGCGTGAAATTAATTCCAATTCGAAAGCTATTGCAAAAAATATACCGCGCTCGAGGTCAATGCTGTAAAGATGCATGCCAACACGCGAGCTGCAGCCATAGATCTCATTTCATGATTCTAATGCGGTATAAAAAATGCCACATAATAATTACAATTATTATTCTATCTCTATGTGTATTCACTGTGTAAACACTCACTCTAATATAAAAATGTAATATAAAAATTTGTTTATCAGTACATTAAAGGATATATAATACGATTCTTAAACACACAACATCTGTTTGTTGTCTATCTGTATGAACATTCTAATCACTAAAACTACCAACTATTTTCGTAATTGATCTGCATCATGTGGAACCCAAAGAGCCCGGTAAAACTATAAGAGATATGGAAATGGCGCCCAAAGAATACATGTTGGAGGTTGAGAGGCATAGGCCCACGTTATCACAAATGAGATATAGCATCTGCTGAGGATAGCAAAAGCGCTCTATTCGTAGTGCAGTAATAGCCAGAAATCTCCCGCGTGTCGTCTCCAAAAGAAATGCAGAGTCATATTATTTGTTAAACTTAACAATGTAATGAGAAAAGGGCCGTAACATACGCAGGGGTTGAGGGGCGTAAGCTGAGCATAGCAAAGGCGCTGTGTTCGTACTGCACGAGTAGCCATTTATCTCCCGCGCATCGTCTCCAAAGCTATTGAGGTGATTGGTATTACGGCGTCATATTATTTTTCTAACTTAACAATGCAATCGGTCCAGGGCCATAGCACGCCCTTACGTGCCTACTGCTTGGGATCTGAGGTGAGGTTCCATAATCACAGATAATATATCTCATATGCTGAGTGTCTCAAAGGCGCTGTATGCGTAGTACAACAATAACAACTTATATCTCACGTACCCTCCACAAACTAGTGAAGCGATCGGTATTGTAGTGCTCTACAAGATTTAAAGCTAAACACTTTACGACTTCTGTAGGCGGTTAGAGGGCAGAGCTCCCCTTGTTACCAATTTGAAATATATTATGTACCGAGCGCAGCAATTTGTCGTGCAATAATACCCATTGATCTCCCGCGTGTCGAGAACAAAAGTAATGAAATAATTTTGGTATTGCAGCATCGTATTAGTTTTCAAACTGAACAATGTAATGAGTTCAGGCCCGTATATACGTGGTAATTTCTAAAACTACGGAACGGATTTTAATACTTATTTTTCTATTATAAACCGTTAAGTCTGGCCATCATGTGAGCCATAATTTAGTTTGGTCTCCATCATCTTCTACGTTAGTCCTCAGATCCCGATAAAATAAAAAATGATATGGAAATGGCTCTTTAGCAAATCCTGTTTACTTCGATTAGTATTTTCTGTTTAAATAGTATCGGATCTTCAGTATCTGATGCCGAACACTAAAGGGTCCAGTTCTTCCCGTAAGATGCATCGGTTAACTATTTCCAAAGTCTACGCGGACGAAGTAGCGGACACCAGCTAGTATAAATAAAACAGTCAAAAAAGTGTACCTACGTAAAATATTCTTCAAAATATTAATGACAGAATGATAAGGCAACAGTAGTAGAGAAAAAAATCGAAGTTATTTTTTTTGTATGTTTGCCCTACGCTTGTACACATTAATTTCCGGAACTAATGGGCAGATTTGAATGGATTTTTTATTGTCATACTGCTTATTAGCTAAGCAACATATATGGTGTTTGTTTTGAAAATCGGAGCGCCTGACGTAGAAAAAATGGGGAAAAACATGTTTTTGTTAAATCGAAGATGTACGCGAATAAAGTCGCGGGCTCGTATTTAATAAAAATTAATTTGTTTATCAATATTATCTATGTTAACAATATAAACTTAAAGAGTTTGTTTGTACTGATCGGAATCGAAAAGTTATTTTTGTGTTAAATAGTCCATTTATCGAGAAACGCTATATACCAAGACGCTATGATTAATAATAAGGGAGATTCTCCGCCGCCGTTGAAGCCGCCGGTGATGCTAGAATTTAATAAGAACCAGACTTTCCAAAATTAGGTACGTATTCAATTTTCGAATGTCGCGAATTAGTGATAACAAAAACAGACAAACAAGGATAAGACAAATGTTGAATTTTTCGCAAGATTATGAAGCGCGATCTAGGTGTATGATTGTAGGGAAGTACTTTACCTAGTTGTGTAGAATGATGTGTTGCAACAGAAACACGTAACACCCACTAGCGTGAAGCAATGACTGCGTTGCCGGTTTTCCTGTGGTTTAAGGACCTGAATTGCCAATGGGCTGGAGGAGCGCAACGCATCGTGAATTCGTTCGTGTAGTCATTACGTGTCGTCTACAGGTTAGGTCGTTACATATGAAATTGGTGTTTTGTATGGGAAGAACGAATAGTCGAATATTTTTAATATAATGTATTTAATTAATCAAAGTATGAACCATTGTTATCTATGCACTTTTGCCATGTCATAGGTAGTTCATTGATTCCTTTACATAAAAATACCACTCTGATTAATAAAATCTTTGAATGCGATTTGGACTGCCCCGTCGGAGTAGCCTAATTTATTTATATTTATTAGTATTATAGTATATATTATATTTATTAGTATTACCTAAGACACTGTATACCTTGGTATTAATCCGGATTGCATTTTTCCCTTTTAGAACGTAAAATTTTATCACCGCACGAATTTCGATTCGAGTTGAGAAAATTTACTACAGAGAAAGTTCTAGGTCCCTTCACACAAATTCTATCAATTTGAATAAATTCGAATTTGGCGTTCTAGTTTCGAAAAGATGATAGAATATAATGTAATAAATATTGTTTGCCTATCTTTTTTTTTAAATTCGTTGTGTTGGCCAGTTCTCAATCAGCCCTGGTATACAATGGCCATTTCCTGCAGCGATGAATTCCGGATACTGCTAAAGTAAATAGTATCAGACTTTTCTAGAGCGACATTCAGTCCAAGTGCTCGAATTCGCCGTACCACCTATGAGACAGCAGCGGTCTCGAGGTTCAACGCACGACGACGTGTCGGTTCACGTGCGATAATAGGAGTGTCATCGGTGTAACAGATTATGCTCACGCAAGGTTGATTGGTACCACGGTGTAACCATTCGTATCCGAGGTTCTACAGGAGCAGTCCATACTACCTCTCCTTCTTGCCAGCCCATCTCCTTCGTTGGGTAATACACGGTACACATCGATAAATAATCTGCAATCATTCGCCACAAATGTTTTAAGACTGCATGGAAACCCAAGCCCTCTTCTATTACCTTCCAGGGCAAGTAGTTATACGCATTCGCTTTGATACCGCTAGACATGAAATATATACTGCCTGCACTGACACTATTATAAAATACATGAAAAATATATTCCATACATGAAAAAATACCATCCTTTTTTGAAGAATTTTACGAATTAAAAAGTGTACAGTTGTAAGTTGAAGAAATGGTACAGTTGAAGATTATGTGGAGAAGGTGTGCAGAAGGCTGTAGTACTTTTCTACCGCGTTGCACATATATTTTTCTCTCATGTAACAATTATTTTTTGAAACTTAAATACTTTATAAAATGTATATCGGTCATCTTTGACTGTAAGGCTTAATGTTCTCTAATTGGAAGAAATGTCCCTCTTTTCCTTTGTGCGATAGGAAGGATGGATATATTTAGGATAGCTGATTCTATCTGCCATTCCCAAATCATAGTTATTTTTTTTTATTTTCCGCCGGAAACCTACATATTCGTGTCACCATGCACGAATTAATATTTCATATGGCAAGGGTGAGGTCCTGATTTCTTACCGACGCCATATTTCATATCTTTATTAATGTCAAATTGTCTTAATTTTCTGATGTGTGCATTTTAATAGTAGTAATAACATGATCTGTATGGTTTTTAATTTGATAGACCATATCAATAATGCTTAGTTTGAGTAGTATATGCCACATGTTAAAGTTTTATGTTAAGTTCTATTTAGTTGTAACAGAGTTTATATCTTGCCTGATTTTTTTTAGCTCATGAATCCAGGAGAATGGAAATCTCAATGATTGTGTGTTCCTTCTCAGAGCTCTACTCCTTTTTTTCTTTTTGTTTAAATTGAGATTTATATATTATTATATGAAGATCTAATAGCACTATATTTTTAAAATAGTGAATACAAGGAATGAAGGACAATCTGTGAAAATGAGTGATTATGGAACAATAATCATATATATAAAGTACCAACCAAGATGCAGCCAGGAGTCTCAGACAACTGCCAGATAAGACTTCATACCCTCGCTTTGTACTAACCATTAACAAAAACTGCATTAATTCCATTGCTGTTCTTGTACTATTTTAAGTCTGTCCTGGAATGTGAATATGGAAATACGAGGATGAAATAAATGTATCTAAACCTTCAACAAACCCCTAATAGCCTCCTTATCCTCTTTTATTTGTAATTCCTTTTATTTTAATCAGAACTGTCACACTCATACCTAAGCCGAAAGCTAATAATTTTGCTTTTGTTTCTTCCCGCTACAAGGGACGCAAGCTCGAACATTCGGTGAAAGAAAAAAAAATATTTGCAGCATCTTACGTTTTTATCTGCATAACACTTTGATCTTATCCTGATAGTATATCTATAACATTACTATGGATTATGGGTATATATGTATGTTTTTCAAAATTGGTCACAAGTTCTTGCAATCATCGCCTTCAAACACAATATAATAAAACACACTAAGCAGTGTATCACACACAAACATTCTAAAAGCCAAATGTTTGGTTTTGAGCGTAAGAGTAATCTTTTAACTAAAACTAAAGTTCTTATGATATTTAATTTACCATATATTTACCTCAAAATATCTCTCTCGCAAGGTATAAGAGTTATTATATTTTAGAAATATACTTTCCTCTTGAAATTGATACATCAAAGTCAATCTTGTTTATTCACGCCATCGGAAAAATCCATCTTTCGCGATTCAATTAAAATTACGAACATATCTTGTTTACACTTACATCTTAATATCCTCGCATAACGAGAAATATTGGAAAAAGTTAAAGGTTAAAAAAGTGTATTGTAAAAAAGTAAAAAGTATTTGTACAAGAATCCTTACATCTGAGACTCTAGAAATAAATTAGAGTATTCAATGTTAGTTTTCTTTTAGGTTTTATATCTTTATATTTATATTTTATTAATTAATGGCTAGGCTACTAGCTTGTCTCTTTAAAATACATTCCTAAAGTGTAGAATGTAAAATAGTATGTATATCTATTAGGCGCTAGTACGATTGCAACTTGAATATGCTGTTAATATCTGAAATCCCCTTTATTGAAAATACATAAGAGCGATTGAAAGAGTCCTGCAGAAATTCCTCCGCTCTACTCACTACAGGTGTCACAAGAGTTTCTTATTGTGTTCCGAGTGACATATAAACTCTCATCACCGAAGCAACGCGGAAATACCTCGAAGCCAATGTATTATACATTATTGTGCACAATGAATTTGACTGAATAGATTCACCATCAAAATTGTGTTACACAGTACCGTAGGGTCCGGCCGGGCACGCTCCTTGCAACAAATATCTGCTGCACGAATTCAGGGCTGTGGTGGATACAACCATACGACGCACTATCGTGCGTGCAGCGTTGACTCATATAACGCCAACTTTATAGACATACACATATTCTATATGCATGTTTCTGTATGTAAATTCAAAAAGCTTCTTATTTCTAAACTAACTCCATAGGTACTTTATCTATATACGCCGCAAACTAATACGCCGAGACCTGCGCAGCTCATATACGTAACGGGTTACTGAAGCGCGACTGATCCACGTGCAAGCCTAACACGTCATTTGTCAGACGATCTGCCGGACTTCAGCTTGAGTGAGATTAGTCTGGCACTTGCGCAGCTTATAGGGGGAAAAGCTCCGGGGAAGGACGTTATTACAGTCGAACGTAGAGCAGGAGACGAACCTGTATTAAGTGAGCCAAAAAAGATTTTTAATTTTGTCTTACGGCGGGTCGTACCTCAAAGGCATGGCTGAGTAGTTACGTTGTTTTGTTTTTTAGGAAGGGTGACAAATCACTTCTTCAAAATTACATACAAATTTCACTTCTTGGCCATATTTACAAGATATTCTCAAGAGTCCTGACGAATCGTCTCACCACAAAGCTTGACGAATTCCAGCCACCGGAGCAGGTTCTTCCGTAGAGGCTTAAGCACCATGGGCCACATTTTTACCATAAAGCAAGTTCTACAAAAGACACATGAGTATAATCAGCCGCTATAACTTGCCTTTGTGGGCTGTTAAAAAGCTTCTGACTCTGTCGAAACCTGTGCTGTTGTGGAAGTTGTACTGTGATGTTAGGTCGATGGGCGATACGTCGAAGTGCAGAGAATATTATTTGACGATGTTTTCATGTCCGTTCTGATTCCGGGAGGTTAAACAAGGCCAATCCAATTGCATCGACGAGTGTGACTGGGGGATGTCATTACCTCGAAGCCTCGAAGAATTTAAACTGGGCAGAATGCGGCATAAATATTAACGGCAAGTACTTCTCACATATTCGTTTCGCCGAAGACATCATTGTATTTATTGGTCGAATCGGTGGAGAACTTGCAGGAAATGTTGCACAAGCTATATGAATCCTCCCGATGTATTCACATTAGGATGAACTTGGACAAAACAAAGGTCATGTTTGACAAACACGTTTTCCCTAGGCCGGTCAACGTCGATGGTGCTATTCTCGAAGTTGTACACGAATACGTCTACCTCAGGCAACTATTGCCATTAGGTAGATATCACTTCGAGAAGGAAGCTGATAGAAGGATTCAGTTGGGTTGGGCAGCATTCCGGAAGCTTCGTCACATCCTCACGTCGCCTATACCGCAGAGCTTGAACACAAAATTCTTCAAACAATGCATTCTCCCCATGATGACCTACGGGGCCGAAACATGGCCTCTTAATTTAAGACGAGTCCGCAAGTTTGCGAGGTTAGCTCAACGGGCTATTTAATGTGCTATGTTAAGTGCTCTCTGTCCGACAGAATTCGTAAAGAAGTCATATGGCAGAGAACTAAACTCGCTGAAGTGGCAATGGGCTGGTTACACACTCAAAAGAGCAGATGACACATGGGCCAGTAAGGTTCTGGAGTGCAGGCCGCGTTTAGGAAAAAGAAGTGTTGGTCGACCGTTCACCAGGTGGGCAGACAATCTCCGTGCAGTGGCCGGTCCGGCCGGTCAGTGCAGTAGCAGGAGATCGGTCGTCTTGGCGTTCATTGAAAGAGGCCTATGTCCAGCAGTGGACCGATAAGGGCCGATAATGACGATGATGATATATTTCTTATTTACGTCAATGCCATCATTATGTTAAGTGGGTATCTACTGTATGTATTTCACTTTTAATCAATTTTTGTCGCCTTTTCTGAACCAATAATTTAACAAAAACAAAATGTAATTCCATATGTTTTAATTCGTGGATGATGCCGTTTGCTCAACATTGTAACTTCTTTTTTGTGATCATGTTTATAAATTTGGGTATTTTAAGATAGAAAAAATGGACAATGTTTTGAATGTGTGCTCTTTGGATATTTGGATGGAAGTAATCACAATATTCTCAGTGCTTTTAAGCTGAGGCAGCAGTAGCGATTTAATTTTTAAATTTTACATTCGCATGGTTTTTACTTGCTAGGCACTCCCATGGGCTTAAACCGACATCCATTATATGTTAAAATTTCAGGTTCTTTTGTTGTTCATACAAAAATTGCTATGTTTATTTTATTTCTTATTTATTTATACAACCAGGAATACATATAGTATTCCTTTTAGCACATAACATATAATTGAGATAGGTAAGAGCCGTAGACCCCTTTAGTAGAGGTCCAAGATATATTAAAATAAAAATCCTTTTTTTCGGAAATCTATGAACAACAGTAAACCGACAAGGGTTGATGATAATGCTGACGATGAAGTATATTAAATATTAGATCTGCTGTTTTGGCGCTCATTGTAATATGTGTGTGTAGTTTCAACGTGTAGACATACACGTAGAAGAAATATTTAAGTCGGCTTTATACGAATATAATAATAGATATTCTTTGTTAAAATATTTTTTTCCTTACTCGTCGTCTCTAGGGCTCGAAGAATTATGTTCATGAAATGATGAAAATATTGTAATAGCAACAATTGTTCTGTCTTAAGCTTCTTAGCGAAGTCATTTTGTTCTCCTGAAATAGAAAATGAGGACAAATGTGAGCCCGCAGGTCTCTCAGGATTTTCCTTCTATTATAACAACAAGAAGATGTTTTTGTGTACACATCTAAAACGCTTTATTATAATTATGTACATAAAGGACTTATGGTGAAAAGGTTGTGATTGTTGTGATAAAACTTTTATTTTCGAATATTTATTGTTTACGTGAACAAATAAAGTCAAGTTTCCGGGAGCGAGAAATAACTTTTAAAAAATTATAATATTTATTTAAATTTAGACTTAATTAAACAATTTAAAAGATTTGATTCTAAGTTGTTACAACTTATATTATTGAGTCAACTGAACAGATTTGACTGCTCTAGCTGAATGACCATCATGTTGAATGTAAATCCGTTCGTCAAGTCAAGACGTACCCGGGTCACATGCAACACAATACACCTGTGAACATAAAATATGCTGTCTAATCATTAACACTTATAGTCCCTACTATCGGTGAGGCTAACATAACTATGTCGATTTCAAAAGTTATAGGTTTTCATTATTGACATCTTATAATAATAAACTTCGGTTTTTAATTTACATATTAATCTAGCTTTTTATAGTCAATGCGTCGATATACCTGTTTATACTGTAAGAACCAATTTTTGCCTGTTGTGAACCAAAGCGGTCTTGATTTGGTGTTATCTCTTTAGTTTTTTACGCCAGCAATCCGAAATTTTTACTAAGTTCCAAGCTCATTGGTTGCTAGTTATTACTACTTCACTCTCGCCCGCCGAACTAGGAATAGTGAAGTTTAAGCCTCTTTTCAATATTACAATGGCTTACATAAACTACAGTTAACGTTTGCTTTAGTTTATATTAAATTTAGAATTCGTTCAAATATAAAGCACATCCAATTTTATTAAAATGACTCAATTTCAATATTTGTTTAAATAACAAGGAAAAAGATAATGTTGAAGTAGGTTTATTTAAAAAACATTTATCTTATCTTTTAGTAACGAAATGGTACTATGTGGTTCATGAATATTGAAAAGATAACCATTAACCGACTATATTATACATAAATGTTTCATGAAACATATTAGTTTTTTTTTGTTTAAATTTCGTTTAGGTATTAAATATAAAAAACAATTACACGATTGATATGGTAGGATGTCAGAATAGAAATTGTAGTAAGACCTTTATGTGCTGCATCTGTCAATAAAAACAATTTGAATTTGAAACTAAATACTAATATTTGTTTAAAAATAGAAGTATTATCATTTTGGGAAATTTATTACTGCCGACCCCGCACAACACATTGTAGTCACAATTTTTGCGCGCCTAATTAGAGGTTAATTGTACTTTGTAGAATTAAGCTGCCATAGCTAAGTAATTTTAGGACAGAAGCTTTGTAATTATATCATAACATAATAAGGAAAATTTTATAGGACAATATTATATTATTTTATAATGAAATGGTTTAATTATTTAATGAAGTAGTTATTTATATTTGGGACAAGAATTAATCGTTACGGTGCAGTTGATTTTAATTGGATAAATAAAACGTCGTCCTAGCTGAATTTGAAAATTCTCAAAGTTAAGAAATATAAACAGGACTCTTTAATTACCAAAATTTTGATGGAAACCGTAAGTGTAAACAGTTTATTTTTCATATTTTAGGTTCAACTAAACTTTTTCATTACTCATGATTTCATTGTACTTAATTTAATATTTGCACACGAAAATTGACATAATATTGGTATATACAAAATGACAAGATAAATAAATGGGAAATAAATATATATTGAAGGACTTAATTGGTTTAACGGATTTAGACACGTTCCTCTGGTTATTTACGATTTACCTATAAGAAATGGCTTTGAACGAAATTTGTAAGTCAGGATGGTATATGATTACATACTCCTTACTTACAAATTACAAGTGATGACTCCATGATAATAATAATCTCATTAAAACATAGATGTGAAATAAGAGCCAGTTGAATGTTATGATATGCGCTTTGGTTGGCCATGGGCAGGCCACATTGCTCTCAGATCAGATAACCATTGGTTGAGGAAGGTTGTTCCATATAAGTGAAGACGGAGTATTGGACGGCCTCCTATCCAGTGGACTGATTTGATTACGGCGGCGGGGAGCCGTTGGATGCAAGTGACTCGGAACCATGACCCAAGGCGCTCTATTGGGGAGACCCATGTCCAGCAGAAGACGTTGTCCGGCTGATGACGATGATGATGTTGATGTGCTTTAAGCGCTGAGTAATACTACAAAGAAAGTGAGATCTAAATTGTGTCAAGTTCAATCAGTCCTGACGTTTATTTATAAAACTAATTTAGAATATAATAATTTCCTTTTATAACCTAAGATAACACCTACCTATAATGAAGCCCGAGGTCTGACTTGGCTCGTTCAAATATTAGTATTATAATTAAGTACCCACTGAAATAGCCATGGAAGTCTACTAGTTTCTACCAGATCCAGTAGGTCAAACATTCGGAAGAATGAAATTAGAACTTTTAGATTTAGAACTTGCGAAGGCTATAATATTATAATTTGTAATAAAGGTTTATTAATTAAATATGGAGATATTTAATTAATAAACCTGAAAATTACAAATATAAATTACAAATACAAGTAAAATAAGTAAATGTAAAAAATGCTGTGAAACGATATTTCATAGGGAAGAATAAAAAGTTGTACTAACACTCTGACAATATTTTTATGTATTCATTTTATATATCAACAATATTAATAATAATAACAAACTCTACAATTGTAATAAATACGGGTTGATTCCCGCGATCAGGGGAAACTTGGTAAAGGGTCGTAGGCCACATTATATATCAGCCTTATGCGGGTTGGCGATGTTCACTGTTCACATGCCGTAAATATTTTTTTTAGGTACCAGGATAGAAACCAGATTATTTATATATAAATCAATATCATCAGCCCGTATTCGTCAAGTAATGGACATAGGTCTCCCTAAGAGCACGCTGCTGAGCTCGGTCTTCAGCTACACGTCTCCAGACGCTCTCTCTCTTCACTCGGTATCCACTTTCTGTTATAACTAAATCTTACAAATGAATGTCTCCGGAAAAAGGCAATGGCCGCGTAGGCCAAGTAGGAGCTATATGGATTAGAAAGTAATTCTCAATGTTCGCATAACAGCACCGTATGATTGATGTTTATACGTATATTCGTGCTTAGAGTGGTTTGTAATGCCTGAACAGATGGCCAAATAGTAAAGTAGGGAGAAGGAGGCTAAAGTTAAAAAACTTCTAGAAATACGGAAACATAATAATGTGCTTTATTTTTATATTTCTATATTTTTGAACCTGAATGTTGACTCTATCTTGTTTTATTTTTCATTCACTTATATTTGTCTTTATATCTTAGTAAATAATTAATCATTATCAGCAGCGGCAGCCAGAAGACGTCCACTCCTAGAAATAGGTCTCCCTCAGGTCACAATCACCTCCTCGGCTTTGCTAATCGAGAACCTTTCTTCCCCAGCAGTTGTCGGTTCTGTGAGTAATGTGGCCTGTCCATTACTATAGGCTAACTGAAGTGGTTGCTTACATACTTAACTACCTCGTTTACTCAAGTTCTCGTACGAATCACCGAATTTCATTGAATTATAAGTAAATAATTAATCCTTTTTATTTAGAGACCTTTGTCACATGAGGTGATTACGACGGTCCCAAAATAATAATTCCTACTTTTGAGGACAAGATGCTCTAATTAATGTTATTCTGAATGGGTATGTTTAATTTGAAAGTTTGAAATTAAATATAAACGTTACCTTTAATATAAAGGCTAAATAACACAATGAAATAACTCAATTAAGTAATGAAATGAGATTAAACAGTTTCAGTGAATGTTTGTAAATAAACTAGTTTAACCATATTTTCGAAGTTACTTAGATACTAATTGACGGGGGTAAGCAAAGGACCATAAAATTTTCCGAAAATAATAACACTAATTTGAAGTTTAAAATGTCCATTAGCAATATTTTCGTTTTATCGTATTTTCATTTGTTACATACACCATTTTTATCGGCCCCTGAAATAAGTGCAGTATTTAAGAAGTCCATAAAAGTAAAAAGTATTACATAATAACATCACGAAATAATAAAAAAAAAACTTTACTACTTTCCGTTTTTTTGTTCACGTAAATTCGGCAATTTATCCTTGAAATTTAAAGAACAGCAAACTCAGGACTCTAAGCAACATCATTAACATAATCACTGAAATCGTTTCTTATGAAACGATTCCAGTGATTATGTTTTTGCTTTTAAATTCATCTTTATGTACATTTAATTGTCTAATGATTGTTTTTGCTGCCCTGTTTAAAGAACCGTGAACACAGTAACTAGACGTCAAAAAAAATTTTTAAAACTTTTTTTAAAGAAATTTTAGTAAAGATTTTTGTTATATAATAAAAAGATAAACATCCACGATCCAGGAGGGATTCGAATCCGCGACCTCTTGCGTATTTTTCATAAGTTTATAAAATTTTACATTTTCATCATGAATAGGTTAGGGGAAGCTAAATCTTGAAGGGGTTACATTCATTGTCCCGTGGCCACCATCTTAGAAAATAAGGGTCAATAAAGTACCATTTCGTACCTATTCACAAAAAATGTATTTTTGTCATTCAATTCTTTATTTTCGGTTTTGTAACGTTTAGTCCTATACACATTTTTATGTTACAATGATGCTACTTTTATCGATGCGATCACGGTTTATTTAATTGTTTGGCCAGCCCGGGTGGGCCACACATGACGATGATTGATGTAAAGCTTCTGAAACGTTGGACTAGGTAAATAATTAAATAAACAGCAATAACATCCGTAATAGTAATTTTATTGTAATAGTAACACATTCGCGTAAACTTTAGACATCAATACAAATTTATATTATTTATTGTACATAATATTTTCATATGAGTTGTCCTAAGATAGTTTCACTTCAAGAGAGTCGATCCAGCTTTGCTTATTTCTGTGAACATTCTTATCTCCTTTTATGGTTATTATAAATGTAATGTAATTATTTGTTCACATTTAATATTACATAATAATAAATATTATATTAACATTTCACCACAAATTACACAATTTCATTGAAATTGAAACTCTTTTATACAATTTTATTATGAGAAATTCATTTCATAGATTCGCTAGTAACTAACGTCTAACCCTGTTGTCAATACAGTGGGGATAACTAATAAATGTATCTGGGTGTTTGAAACTCGAAACCAGAAAATACCTGTAGTAAAATATATGTTCATACTATCATTCTGCTAATACTATGAATCCTGCTATATAACTACAGTGAGCCCAAGGGAAAGCCCTTGGGCTCACTGTAGTTATTTCAATGGTTTTCTTGTGGTTGCCGCTATAGATCCTGGCGACACAGGAGTAGCGGTAGTGAGATTAAGTGCTGGGCTGCACCCGTAAAAAAATTGTATAAATGGGATAAATTTTTGTATGTTAATTACATACATAATATTTTCGGGGAAAACGAAACAACCTTCGTATGTTCGTTATTTTTCCGAAAATATTACCTCAGAATGGAATTAGATGATTTGACATAGATGTAGATTACAATCAGGAATAATATGAAAGAACTACGTGACAACGGTTCTCTCATTGACCTGTGAACACATCGCCTGTTGTAGTGAAAGAGTATTGTTACGTTTTGTCGCTCACAGGCTCCACCCCTTCGGAATATTACTATGACTCGTAATGTACCTAATGACCTATCCGTCCTACTTTTTCGTGCATGTCGCTATCGTTATAGTTTTACAATACGATAAAATATTTTATCCCGTAAATAAATTATAGTCCACTCGGACACATATTACGCGAGTGAAACCGCGAAGCACAGCTAATTTGTAAATACTTGCTTCTAGAGCATGGGTACGGTATGGATTATATTAAACATTATTGCTGTTAACCCTTGTTGAAAACGGCCTTTGTGCCGGGAATTTGGCCAGAGGCGATATTATTATTAGAAGTATATTGTCTTATTGACATTTTCGCACAAATAACACTGTATTCTAGGTAAGTAGTAGTGTGTAAAATACTTGTGCAAAAAATACATATGTGGGTAGATGTAAGTAGGTGTCACTACTACAGAACGTAAGTACATATTGTTCATAGGTTCATAAACAAATCGCGTTTAAGCTAAGAGAACTGACAGAGCCACTTGAGAGGTGTGAGGTTTTATTTCAAAACTCACAAGACAGTTAACGATCAGTTGAGGTCCAGACCTCAAAGCGATCGCAGATCGTGTGGATAGAAAGAGCCGCGGCTGCGACTTATGGATGTATTCGGCGGCAGCACCCACATCTCATGGCCGAAACACGCACGCTACGTGAAATGTGTTTTGATTTTTACATATATATTTGCATTTTACAGAAAGTCATGGATGCTGCGCTGCAGATGAATTTGGCGGGCATGGCCGGCGTACCTCCCGCTCTTATGATAGCATCTTAAAATAAGTAAGAGTAGTCGGTGGCCTATTGGAGGGCAACTTATTAGTATAAAAAGATGATCTTCAATGAATACCTGGCCTCTTTATGTTCGAAGCGTCGACGTTATAATCCGTAGACGCCTAATGCTGGGCGAAAATTTTCTGGCAAGACGTCGGTCAAATTGCGCGTATTTGTGATGCCTAGCTCGAAATATTCTTAAGTATCGTCCAATTTCGTAACCCGTCAACATTATCTAATTGCGCAAAGACCTGCTGTAATATATCATTAAATAAAATTCATTATGGCCTCTTGTACAATAAAATGGTGTCGAAATAAAAATAACAAAAATTCTAATACCAAAGAAGTTGACTTACATTTCATAGATAAGCTAATTTAAAGTGTATAAATTTATTTAGAGCTCAACTTACTTACTTATAGCTATTCTTGTCATTGACAATTGTGACGTATAAACAGTATATATTATATCATTTTGTATTATATTATATTATATTATATTATATTATATTATATTATATTATATTATATTATATTATATTATATTATATTATATTATATATAATAAACATTCATAATACGTATACAATACAAGTCACCACGCGCTACACTTCCAAAGAAAATTCCAAAATAATTATAATTCGCGTTTTAACATAAGCACATTGACTGTAATATTTTCTCGGCTTTTAAGATATTGCATAACAAAGAAGAAATTTAAAAAGATTATGCTGAAGTACAGTCCTCTGTCCACTACAAGGTAATCAGGTACTGGGGAACTGACCTTCACTTATAAATTATAATACAGTAGTAAACTACCCGCCTGTCTCGACCGGTAAATCCTTTTAATTCGCCCCCATTTATTACATCTCAGTGTTTTATCAAGTTTAGAATTTCCTCGAAAAATTTACTATCTACATTGAAAGAATTTTCCAAATCGGAGCAGATTCATGAGATTAGCACGTTTAACAAAACAAACTTCTCTACACATAAATGTAATAACTTTTGTATAAAAAATCGAAATAGTGTGTGACCAATAAAAACATTTTGTATAAAAGTCTAACATAAAACAACATTTACGGTGTGTTATATCGTAAGATATGACTATAAAAGTGTGAATTATGGCTTCATGTTACATCAGCATTCCATCTACTACATACAAAACTTCATATTGAGAAACTCATAAAACGAATGGATTTTATCCTCACGGAAAACATTTATTAGTTGATAAACTAGAACTGACTTTGGGTTAGTATCAAACTAATATCGCATGCCAACATCGTTGGCGCGCTGAGTAACATTTGTTAGTTGACACTATTATAAGTGCGTACATAATCCTACTAATGTATTAGAATCGCGAAACTTTCTGTGTGTTTGTTATTCTTTCGCGCAAAAATCTGGAATAATATATAAATAAATTGTATACCGAAAAAATTAAAGGTTCATTTGGGATATATTTTATCACAATGAAACATTCGGCGATACTACTTTATAGTTGATTTAATGTATTGTCAATTCTTGATCAAAATTCGTGTTAACACTTGAATAAATAAATAAATTTTATATGCTATTTCCACAAATATTTAATTTCAATTTACATTTACGACCGGTTTCGACTTATCATCATCAGACCCTGATATAAAATCTATTTATTTATTCAAATGTTAAACCCATTTTCGTTTAAAATAAAATTGGTATAATTTACACGATTATTAATGGATTGATTGCCACGTAAGGACGAGAGAAAAGATGACCTAAATGGAATATAAAATTTTCGTTAAATATTTACGTAATATATTGTGTTTTATTTCCGCCCATGGCAAGGGTCGCGTAAGTTATATTGAAACATACCCAGATAACGCCAATGAACAATTCTGTATTCTAATAATTCCATTTATTGGACTCTAACAAACTTGTTAGTACTTGTTATAATTTAAAAAATGTAGATTCCATTTATTTCATTTTTATAAACGGCATTGATATTACAGCCAAAAATTTGGACAAACAACTCGTCTCTATTGGACAAGTTATTGATAATAAGGAGTTGGAATATGTTCCAAATATTAACAATTAATTACTGTAAGTATTTCGAACAATTAACTTAGTAGTAAGGCAATAGAGGTCTCCTCTAGCCCCTTATTATTAAAATCTATAAATTATAATAAGTACACAGAGTCAAAATGTAATAAATAAATAATGCTAACTATATCAACTTGGTGAATCAGAATATTCAATGCCTAAGTGTGAAAGAGTTGGAAGTTGTGTTATTTCTAAATAGTTGCAATATTAGTACGTCGTGTACCGAACATTAATTCTAAATGAATGAACATATATTTAACTTCAGTAATCATCACGTTAGTAGTTCGTTCACCAGAGTCAATTCTGTACATGGAGGTTCGTTAATAATATTAAACAAAAATTTCAAATTTTAAGAACGCAAGGATATTGGGAAACATATGTTTAACAGACAATAGAGAAATCAACCATAGAATAAGAGCAATTCATTTTAGTTACAGTATCTAGACCTCCATTAAGTAGTTATGATATATTTGAAAATATTGTGGAAAATATTGTTCTATTTAAATTGTCCAGGTCAAATATAAAGTTGATTGTGCGCGGAGACTTCAATATAAATATTTTAGTCGAACGAAATAATTTAGTTAGAACGAAGTGTAACTAGTGTTAAGTTACTAAACCTGTTTAAGGCACACTATCTTAATAATATATCTACGGAGCCTAATATAGATATATCAACTAGTGTCACTTCTATTGACAACATTTTTACAAATGTGATTTCAGTTAGTAAAATATAATTAATAAACTAGATTCAGACAACAATGGACAGTTAATAAAATTTCTAAATATAACGAATAATGCAACTAAACATAGAATTATCCGTGTACCAGAAATTTTAGGATGATTGAACAATATGAGAGATACACTAACTAAAAGTTTGCCAATTTTACCCAATAGTTTAAGTTTAAATGACATTTATAATGTATTTTTCTCATCATTCTCTTCCAAATTTAAATCAATATTTACCTCTAAAACATTATTAATTAGTAATACATTGATGTTTAATGACTAGGCAACAGTAGATCCTTACAAATGTATGCAGAAAGGCAATATAATACCTGTGAAAAATTCAAAGAATATGTCAAAGAGTTTTACAAAATGTTTAAAAGAGATTGTAAAATAACTAACTCACAATTTTATCAAAATGACTTGGAAAATTATAAAAGAGGAAATAGGAATAGTCAAACAACAGGACAAAGATAGGAGACACAACAAAAGTATCAGATTTGGAAATAGCTACTACTTTAAAAAAAAATTACTGACATACCAGCTACCACTACAAAATATTTGAACTTCTCAACTGATACCTCGATTTCTCTCTTTAAGCTTTTAATTTTCTTTCGAATTCAATCATGTTAATGCATTTGACATTAATGAAACCTTTAAATCTATTAGTTAAAGAAATACAAGTGACCTGTGTGTGGCATTTCTATTACCGTTGTTAAATCATTAATAGATTTAATGGCAACAGACTTAGCATTGATATTTAATAAATGTATAGATTTTGGTGTGTTTCCTGACCTAACGAAATATGGCAAAATAATACGATTATCCAAACCAGGAAGCATTTTGGATCCACAAACTTTAGGCCGATTTCTATTTTACTCACTTTTAGCAAGGTTTTTGAAAAACCTATATTAAACCAACTAATGAATCTTTTTTACTGCCATAAATTATTACATAACATAATAACACACAAGTTTGGATTCACACGCGGTCGTTCTACAACTGATGAAGGAAAAGAACTATTACAAAATATTTTTCAGGCCTGGAAAGAGTCACATGATGCTCTTTGTGTTTTCTGCGACTTATTTAAGGCATTTGACTGTGTGTAGCATGAAACATTTGTCAGGAAGCTACATCACTACGGAATTTAATGTAATGCACTTGATTTAGTTAATGCATATTTAAGTGGTAGAATACAAAGGGTAAATGGAAAACTATCTCCGGGATCATTTCTTAAAAAGAGGGTTCCACAAGGATCCATTTTAGGACCATTCCAATTCCCTGTATATAACAATTACTTTATCTCGTTAATAATAATTGTAGGATAGTATTGTTTGCAGATGACACATCACTTAATTTCAAAACAAACAGGCGTTAACGTGCCATTGGTGATGTAAACAATGCTGTCTCTAGAATTGTAGAATGGTTGAATGCAAATAATTTATTAATAAATGAAAGAGGAAATGTATTAAGTTTAATTAGCCAAATGTTAACTCCAATAATACTACAGTACGTCTTAATTGTGAAAGAATAGAGCTAGAAAATACAACCGTATTTCTAACAATGTTATATGTAATTTATAACAATGGGGCCGCCACATAGATAGTTTATCAAACAGATTTTCAACCTTAGCGTTCTCAGTTAAAAAAAATCGACAGATAACAGACGAAGAAACAGCTACATTGGCTTATTTCAGTTACTTTTACAGTATATGTAATATGAATAATAGATTATGGGGTTCTGCAGAACAGAAATTGAAAAAAACAAAAGGGCTGTTCGTGTCCGTCGTAATAAAATATATGTTAATACCATATGAGCACAATGGATTCACTTAAAAATAAACTTAAAACTGCAAAAATTATGATATTGCATGGCCAATATATATTTGAAAATCTTATGTACATAAAAATATAGAAAAAATCCAGTACAAATGTGCCCTATATAACATCAATACTATAAATAATAATAAACTCGCTGTACCCCCCTCAATGCTCCATAAATTTAATAATTCATTTACTGGTAATTGTATACGTTTTTATAATAAAATTCCTAGTAACATAACACATTTGTACATTAATGAATTTAAAGCTATCGTTAAAGAGAAACTCATATCAAAATTCTATTATAATGTAAAGGATCTTATAAATGACAAAAATGTAATGGAATGATCTACTTTAAGTTGAAGTACCTTTGTGAAGTAATGATCACAACCAAAAGAATGATAGGTACCCAGCAGAGTCTATTGTGTGTATCTTCTCAGACATGGGCGCGTTGCGAATCCTCAATTTAAAATTAGGCGCTAATACAAGCATAAGTGATCATTATACAGATCCAATATGTGAAATTAAACAATAAAAAATGGCTAAAAAGGATCTTCTGTGGTCCGTCCATATGTGTTGTCCATGCATATATATTGTACACTTTCGTCATCAAACCTGGAAGGGATGTGCTGGCATCTGAGAGTCGAGATGCTTTTTACTCATCCATACTAAAAAAGAAAAGTTTTTCGTTGGAAAAATTTTCCGTTTCACTTTCTTTTGTGGCGTAGCAGCATTCTGTCCCACAAAAAAAATGATATAATTCTATATTATTTCAGGAGATAAGAATATAATTAATATTATTTTTATAAAATGAAGATATCTATTTATAAAAGAGTCGTTTGTCTAAATGTAACTTGCCTAAACTTACATGGACACTTCATATTTTCCATTTTTGTATGGAAATAATTCTCTTCACTTCTCAGTCTGAATAATAAAT
This sequence comes from Eumaeus atala, assembly GCA_017140195.1. Taxonomy (NCBI): domain Eukaryota; kingdom Metazoa; phylum Arthropoda; class Insecta; order Lepidoptera; family Lycaenidae; genus Eumaeus; species Eumaeus atala. The sequence continues at coordinate 314,950 of JAFELO010000392.1, read as the reverse complement.
AAATAGACAATGGATTGAATTATTTTTTCACAGACCCAGCTATTGTTAAGATGAAAAGTTTCGTTGTACGACGACTCGTTAATTGTGTAAGTTGAAACAACAAATCTTAAGTTATGTACTTGTAGCACCAATTATTACTTTAGTCTCAGAAAATAGAAATCTTATTTTTCTTAAAAATCGAACCATTCTTAGCTGGTAGGATTNNNNGATACCGCCGTAAGGTGACATCTTCAGTGTCACATTTCGCGCGGTTTATGAGTAGCCGGGGCAGGAGGACAACGCATCGCCATAGTAATTATGTATACGTTAATTGGCGTCCATAGCTGTAAAAAGGTTTCTCGTTCTCGTTTGCCCCCCCCCCC
>JAFELO010000392.1:275845-314579 GCA_017140195.1 Eumaeus atala | reverse complement strand
CCTATTCCATAAGAAAAAAGTTACAAATGTCACTATTTTTTTTAAATAAACTAACTACTAAATTTTTTTGCTTTTTTGTTCACGCGGAAAAACCCATTTACGTGCCATCATCGGCCTTGGGTGGGGTCCAGTGGTGTGTGGGGCAGGTGCACCAGGGCCCCACCATGGTCCAAGCCTTGTCCTAGCTAGTAGCCTTTTTTTGTTGACGCGGGGAAACGCATTTACGTGTCTTCACTGGCCCTGGGTGGGGTCCAGAGGTGTGTGGGGCTTGCAGGACATTATAGTGTCGAATACCCATAAAAACCACTGCTATCAGTGTATCAGTGCTATCAGTGCCGCCTTTGGTGAGGTGCCCTGGAACAGCAAATCATCAGGGAACCTCGACGGCTAGTCGGCCCCCTGAGGGACCGACGCCACCTCCACAGATGGGGTTTTCCGCACCACAGGACAACCCCACCAACTTTGGGACAGTGAATGGGGCGACGTTACCATCCTCGCCCCTTGCCACGTGCGCAATAGCAACGCCTTATTCTTTTGGGCCCTTGCCCCTTGCCCTTGGTGGGTGCAATGGGGTGAGGTTCCTATCCTTGCCCCTTGGCAAGGATAGGAACCTCACCCCACTGCACTGTCCCAAAGTCGGTGGGGTTATCCTGTAGTACTGGGCGACCCCACCTGTGGAAGTGGAGTTGGTCCCTTAGGGGGCTGACCAGCCGTCGGGGTGCCCTGATGATTCTTGTCCCGGAGCACCTCATCAAGGGCGGCACTGATGGCACTCGCGGTGGTTTTGTAGGTATTAGGCACTATCATGTGCCGCGAGACGACATACCACTTGACCCCACCCAGGGCGGGTGAAGGCGCGTAAATGCGTTCCCCCGCGTCTACAAATAAAAAAAGGTGCATCGGGGCACCTCGACGGCTAGTCAGTCCCTGTTCACTATGGACCGTAAAAGGCAAATAAGAGTAAAAGACGGAAAGAAATAATTTGAATACACTTGGGTCACAGTCCAAATGATTAATTGCGAAGTCGTTTGAATTTCAAAGGACTTCGAAATTAATCAACGCTTGGAACTCTCTCCTCTTTATTTATATAGAAGGCATATAATAAAAGTGTATACAAATAATAGGCATATAACGACACTTTATAGGTGATGCAGAAGAAGAAGAGTCCGGCTTTTTAAAAAAGCTTTTATCAGTAAAGTAAAGCATATAGTATAGTGGATGAATATCTTTTTGTTGAAAGATTTACAAGTACATCTGTTGTTCTTATATAATTGTTAGAGAAATAGTTCAGTAATACGTTTTGTAGAGTTAACAGCCTGACACGTTGTAGCTTGAGGTTTGTGTCATTTTTTCCCACCTGCGTCATAACGGGGGAAATGTTTGTCCAGCGTATGTATGTATACATGTAGGTGTGTACGAATATAGAATCTAAATACCTAAAGGATTGTATCGTGTGAGGTGTCTTTGGATTCCTCTTGATAACGCGAGTGATGAGAGGATAGAATTACTCGTTTGCCCCTTACACAAAAAACAGCAAAGTAGATAAAACAATACGATTTTTTTCACATTGTTAATATTCATTTATAACGAGTTCAAGAGCTTGCAAAGGCATTTTTACTATAATGAGGAACGCTAAGTTATCAATAACTTGGTGTAAATAAATATAGTCATGTCACGTCCGTCTTTAAGGAAGATAAAAACAAAACATTTGTCCAAATTACCATCATTATTCAATACTGTTTTCGTTCATTGAAAGCGGATTATTCTGAATACGTTGGAGACAGGAACACGAGGCATGAGCAACAGTGCGAGCTGAAGCCTGATCGTAGTCGCACGCTTGTGTTGTGCCAAGGTTCTGTTAAGTGAAGTACCTACGTTTGTTTGGGACGGATTGTTTTTGTGCTTGTTAAATATGTGAGCTGATATTTAAGGTAAATTGTTAAATTAAATGTATAATTCTAAAATTAATTTTTATACATTTTATATTTAGGTTTAATGATTTTTTATTGGACGGGCGTGTATTTATTATTTATTGAGAAACGAGTATTTTTTAGTAGGCCTTTGATTAGAGGTGGACTCTATTCGAAGTATGTTACCTTGTATAGGTAGGTTTTTAACTAAATTCATATTTTTTGATGCTATGATTTCTTATTTAGAATACACAGCGACGTAGAATTTATGTCTTGGCTTTGTCGTTTTATTTGGTCAGTAAGTTCTTCTATACAGAGTTGGTTATGAAGCAGTTATAAATATGCTATACAATATTTTATTTTTATTTGACGACCGGCTGGTGGAGTGGCAATTTAGCTCAAATTATAGTATATATTTAAAAAAAAGCGTATTGAAATCGCGCATAGTTCATGAATGTTTATGTATGTATTTCTATAGTGAATTTATAAAAAATGTGAAACATACTTCGGTCGAACCTGTACCTGAATTTACGGTGCTCCTCCACAGATATTATTATTTTTTTTTAATAGAAAAATACGGCCAGTAACTTAACAATACGAAGTCCAATTATAAAGTTTCAAGAGCAGAACACAGCCAAGTAGGTTAAGCTTGACTCTTGACATCTCCATCCTGGGCATTTTTCCCAAAGATAATAGCTTATTTTAGTTACTTAATTAAATTTCAGAATAATATATGGTCTGGAACATAAAAAGTAAACACTTCCTTATTAAAGTAACTGCACTGAACAAAGCGTTGTTAATTTAATATAAAAAATAGGTTATTTTTATAGTGGACGCCCGTAAGTCGGTATTGGTCTGCAAAGTTAGCCCGAATTAATCGAATTATTGCATATTATTCGATATTAAATATAAAGCATGTAGAAAGTCAGGGTCCATTTATTACTTATTTATTAAAAATAAAATAAAATCACAGTCAGTCAGTTTAGTTATATGTTTAATGTTTAGCGTTACTTTGTTTTTAAATTGTGTCCTTGGTTCTGGTCGTTACTCTGTGATTTTTTTGGGATGTAAAAATAAAATATTTAAAATTATATTATCATCATTATGGGCCTCTATCGGTCTACTGTTGGATATAGGACTCTTTCAATGAACGCCAAGACGATCTCCTGCTACTCGCATCCATATCGTACCAGCACAGAGATCGTCTTCCCAACTGATGAACGGTCAACTAACATTCCGTTTTCCTTAACGCGGCCTCTTTAACCTTAGTGGCCCATCTGCCATCTGATTTTCTCAGTATGCGACCAGCCTATTATCACTTCATATACCTTATGACTTCGTCATGAATTCTGTCGGACGATCTGTTGAAGGCACACTGCAATATTTCAAGCCGTTAAGTAAAACAAATCGCAATTCCCCGTGAAAACTTTTTCGAGCCTAATACATTTCGTCTCTTACATCAAAATATTGCAGGACCTTATTGAAAAATCCAATAACTTACAATACGCACTTGATGAATTACGTCAAACAAACAAGGACATCGATATGTTATTTATGCCAGAAACATTTGTAAAGCGCGATTCGGAAAGTAACATGTTTCTACCTAACTACAATTTAGCCGCCTCATTTTGTCGTATGGAGCAGAAACGTGGAGGCACATGTATATTTGAAAAGGAAATCTTGACTTTGAATTATTTGACCTAACAAATTATTGTTTGATAATCAGTAATCTGGTTGATGTATACTCCGAAAATCTAACAATCACAAATCTAATAATCCTAATTATCGGATCATGAAACTGCCAAATTACAGTGTTTTTACTTAGCTCCAGTAAGCAGTAGTGTTTTAAAAAAGCACTCAGTTTGATATAAGAGTCGTAGAGACTACTCGCGAGATAACATGAGAAAAATTTCTGACTGTATGTCTGCTTTATCTTTTATAGGTGTTTTGAGTACTACAGATAACAATACTGCTTGTAAACATTTTATTGAATATTTGACACTTTTTAATAAATAATGTTTTTTGATAAACTAAATTTAAAGAGTAAATAAACAAATACGTAACATATAGTTGACCAAAGGAATTAAAAATAGCTGCTGGAAAAAATAATGCTTTATCTGAAACTTAAACTGACTAACTCACAAAAAACTGTAAATAAATTAAATTACATAAAATATTCCAAGATTCTTCAAAAATGTATCCACACCTGTCAATCATAAATAAGCACAGCCTATATGAAAAAATCGAAAAATCGATGCAAGTCGGATCGGACCGGAATATTATCAATTCCAATATATTTATATTGGAATTGATGATATCAATTCCAATATATTTATATTGGAATTGATAATACGCGGTAACGATTGGTGTGGACAAAACAAAATCACACAAGCAATAAAAATAAATAATAAGACTATTCATATCCCATTGTCCATAGCAAATGCATTTAACTCTACTTTATTAATATATTAGTAAGAGTAGGAATAACGACAGTTTTCAATGCAAATACTCTACCCAAATTGAAAAAAGCTTATTTTTGAACTGTACGATATGTATATATATTAAAAGTCTAAAAAATACAAAATCTGTAGGTTATGACGAGATTAATACTGATATTATAAAACAATGCACAGGAAAACTATCAATTCCCATCGCAAATATTGTAAATTTACCATTTATCGAAGGTAAATTTTCATCCAAATTAATATACAGACAGGGTGATAAACTTGAGACTGTAAATTATAGACCAATTACATTAGTGCCGGTTCTATCTAAAGTGCTTGAAAAAATTATGCATGATATAATTTACAATTACTCAACAACACATCAGTTACGTAATCCAAATCAGTTTGGCCTTAGGCAACACTATAGTACTACTTCAGCTTGTTTTCGTTCAATAAAACTAATAACAGAAACCCTTAATTCCAATAAATCTGTAGTATCTGTTTTTCTTGACATGAGTAAAGCGTTCGATTTGGTCTGTCATCAAACATTATTAAATGAATTAGAATTATTAGGAATCAGAGGTAATGCACATAAGTGGTTAGCCATGTTAATTACGACAAATATAAAAACGGACTTCAATTAGAATTAAATAAAGGCTTATCATCCATAGGTGCATACAAATAACTTAAAGCTTAATGCACGCAAGACTAAAATAATGCAATATAGTGCCTATAATCGATATAATCATAATAATATTATGGCCTCTTTTGAAAATGAGAAATTGGAAAACGTAAATCAGGCATCATTTTTAGGTATTGTTTTTGACGTTAAATGTAATTGGGAGGCTCACATTGACAAACTATGCACAAATATTGATAAATTTGTTTATGTATTACGCAAACTGGCACTAACTAAAGACAGAAGTACAGCAAAATTGCTATATCATGGTCATATTTCGTCACGCTTACGTTATGGAATCGTTATCCAGACGAATTTAAAAAATAAACATTTTGGCATTCAAGTGTAATTAATACTTATAAAAAATAAAGTATCTAATGGATAAAATATGATTTTGGTGATTTTCCTTCACTATCGTTTTCTTACAATATTAATATTCACTTTTCTATTTCGACATTTCTTTTATCTTTGGACATTTTTAAGTAATTTGTGGCAATACATTTATAGTACCAACACAAGATTTCCTTATTTTGTATTGTTTTTGTCATAGATACTTGTTATTAATTTTAGATAATATCTTCGACATTTTTTATTTAATTTGTACCAATTTCTTTGTCTTTCGTTTAATTTGTGACAATGTAGTCTACCTACTAGCCAATTAATTTTTATCCTGCATTCCCATGATTTCCTCTACTTTATTTTATTCTATCATTAGCTGAGTCATGAGCCTGAGAAAAGGCCGTGTTTCGGCCCCGTAGGTTATCACGGGGAGGACGCATTGGTGGTAGACTTATGTATGCTCTACGGTATACGCGACGTGAGAATGTGACGAAGCTTCCGGAATAGTTCCTCAAATTGTTTATGTCATAATAATACCTGGACATTCAACTGTGTCCATACATACAATACATATTACAATGTTAATACGTATTAAACTGTGATAGGAAACAGAAGTGTTAAATTAATTACCATCATCTAAGTTTCGTGATCCCAGGCAGTGGATTTTTATTGAAAATATACAACAAACCGAGAGAGAAAAGTTGGTAATAATAGGTGGTGGTCGATCAAAATGATGATAGTATCGAATTTCAGTTATAGTCACCGTTCCTAATATAGTAACAGCTTTGCAGGATTATAATACATGAATAAATACGAACGCACAATAAATAAATCGACTAGTATGTGGAGGCAAACGAGGAATTCTCGTCTGTTACCGCTCTGACATTAGCTTTTGACGGCTAACAATGCCTAAAGACATCGGGATTATTGATGTCGTGCGAATGTCTTGCCTTCTATTCCACCTCCCCTCCAATGGCCACTGGCTACTTACAAACTGCACAAAATGTGACAGCGTACCTGTCACTTTCCAGCGGTGTCGTGTGAGCGAGAAGTACTTCCCCGGTCGTGCCAGCACAAATCCGTTGCAATGCAGCATGGCACTGCCTCTACCACTTTGCTATACTATGCTACTATACCGGTACTATTATGCTAAGGTCATTAATTAGCATTGGGCTATACTTCAAATTGGCGTTTTCATAAGTTTTGAAGCACTGGTTGCTCCGTGTTGCCAGACAAGGATTACGGATAGTACGGCGAACCACTGCAGAACATCGCATAGGCTTCATACCGTGAGTCGCAACTAATGTACAGAGCCAAGTATGATAATTTTACAGAAATATCTTGTAGCAGCCAACTTCTTCTTATTAATAGAGTTATCAAGTTACTATGGTTATTTTCGACACCTAATATCATTTTACAAAAAAATACCTGTACCTACTGTAGGTACCTTTTTAGATTATAGGGGGCAAACGAGCAACGATGGCTTTTGACGACTACTCGATGTCTATGTGCCATAGACATCGGCAATATTGTTGTCACATGTCAGTGGGCGGATTTGAAAAGGAGCTTATGCATATATGCGTTGCCCATTTGAGGGGGGGGGAAGGACTTGAATAAATAAATATACTTTATATACTTTCTCGACAAATAATATATTTTCCAATTTGCATTTACTACCTGTTTCGACTCATCGTCATCAGTTTACGCCCTTGAAACGGCTCTAATACTGACAGTGTTGCTATGTCTAATGCAATGATTAGTTTATTGGACCAGCAAAGAATTTGTTGTCCTCTATCAGTTAGCATGCGTGTCACCGGAGTTATCAAAACGAATATACCGTTTTGTGCGTTATAATCCATTACGCCCTTAATAAGGCCCCAATACTGACGGCATTGCTGTATCTAATGCAAAGACAGTTTATTAGACTAGCGAAGAATTTGTTGTCATCTAGTTTGTCAGCTAGCATGTGTGTCACCGGAGTTATCAAAACGAATATACCGTTTTATGCGTTATAATCAGTTACGCCCTTAAAAAGGCCCCAATACTGACGGCATTGCTGTATCTAATGCAAAGACAGTTTATTGGACTAGCGTAGAATTTGTTGTCCTCTAGTTTGTCAGCTAACATGCGTGTCACTGGAGTTATCAAAACGAATATACCGTTTCATGCGTTATAATCAGTTACGCCCTTAAAAAGGCCATAATACTGACGGCATTTCTATATCTAATGCAAAGACAGTTTATTGGACCAGCGAAGACTTTGTTGTCCTCTAGTTTATAAGTTAACATGCGCGTCAGTGTAGTTATCGAAACGTAATACCGATTTATGCGTTATAATCAGTTACGCCCTTCGGGTTGTAAAAATTACATACAAACAGACATACGCTACTTGTGACACGTTCAATTATTCAAGATATAGGTTTTCGTATCGAACTGACATTCTAGAACATCCTTGATTGTACATGCATATTTTTGGCTAAGTCAACCTTAATAGTGCATAATTTATATTGTGTATTTTTATATGAACTGTTTTGAGACGCTGACACTCAGTGTCTTGGTTTTTGTAAACAATGCCGTATAAGTAATAAATTATCGTCACAGTTTAAACTGTAGGGTAATATTAAATTCCCCAACGGGGTAACCAGAGATGAATGGTTACCCCATTTAGGAAGTGCTGTGTTGTTCTTGTATTAGTATGAACTTGAATGAACAGTTAACTTTTTCATTCAAGTTAACACTATTGTAGTTGTTGTATCGATATGAAAGCTCAAATTTTCGCAGATATATACTCACTATCTTGGATCCGCTACGAATGTAATCATGAAATAGGATCCTTTTTAGCAAAGATGCATCACGCCACTCAGTACTTGCTCAAAGGATTTCGCTGGAGGTTTGCTCGAATTCGTTGCCTTAGGTCAATCAGCCTTTGTGCTTTGTGAAACGAAATTTGACTTTTAAACTTATATTGATATAGAATGCCATTTAACCAACTAATTATTTTTGTTTAACGCGTTCTCTAATTAAATTCAATTTCAAAGGAAATTGTTATATTCCAAAACAATAACATTTATTATATTTTATCTTCCATTGTATCAGACACAAACAAACTTACTAATTAATTTTATATAATTAAAATGTTCCTTTGAAAACATTTAAAGGAAATAATAATTATGTAATTACGAGTATTGCTGAAATATTGATATAATTTTTGTTTCCTCTAAATCATAAATATAAGTATGATAAGGTAAAGTCGTTCGATTTTTGTAAGTGTCCCATGATGCATTCCAGCAAAACTGGGCAGGCATGACACTGCCATAAAGTGACAGCAGCTATGTTGTTACGGTTCGTGTGGTTAGTGAATAGCTGGTTGCCTATTGGACCGAGGAGGAAAGGAGTGCAACGCTTTTGCATGACAACAATAATGCGTATATAATATAGAAACGTAGACTATATAACATGGGCGCAGTGTTATTGAGTGGGTACCGATAGAGTACCCTTTATTTCATCGGTTTCGATCTTTAAGTTAAAAACACAGCAGAGGCAAGTGTTTTTACTTTTTATTCCTACTGTTTTCGGATATTCCATATAAAAGAAGTAGCTGTCGCACACACAATGTTTTTGGCGAATACTTTGCTCAACACTTTAGGTGACTATGAAGCTTGATTATCCCAGGAAAATGACTATGTCATAAAGCAGCGTAAATACGCTGTATCGGTGACTGTAATATGATATTTATGTTTTGCCTATTACAACTTTATGGGAAATCGATAACGGTCTTATCGAAATTTATAATTTATTATTAAAATTCATATGATTAACCTAATATACTACTTTAAAGAGATTACGACATGATGTAGACGAACAGTACAAAGCAATGGCACTGCTCGTGTAAAATCAGGAGATCCAAAAATAACCACTCTCATTGCAGTAGCGGTTATCCTAGCGAAAAAAAATGGACCTAAAATACCAGGTAAAAGCGCAGGAAAGTAAAGGTTTACGAGTGGAACATTTTAATTATTGAAGTTACAAGGTACTGAAAAAACTGATTAAATCACACTTTTGTAATTTGAATTAAAAAAAAATTGTACTATAATTCCTATAATTTGTTCATTTAAATTATATAAAGGACCGGTCTCCAATCATCAGGTACAATAATAAATAATTCAAAATATTATTTTTTTCGGGTTTTGAGTTATTGTATACCTGATACGAACTAATTGATACCGGTTATTTATTTCATTTAAATCAATAACTTAGTGGAAATATTGTTAAAACTATTACTTAGTTAATTTTTAACAATACAAAAAATCCAGCAAAAAATTATGTTACATTCCATCTCCTCGACCTCAATTATTATTGGCTTGTAGCGAATCTAACAAGGTGCTTATGTATGTACGAATATGCCTATTACTAATTCAACGAAATGATAAAAAGTACTTTAGAAAATAAGAGTAGCCTGTTTCCATTTAATACAGGAAACTTTTTCCCTTTCTATTGAGTTTTTATTATAGAAGAACACAACAAACAAGTACTTATTACTTTCATTGCTGTGTTATTTTTGCGTATAATAGGTATGCAGACAATGGTATATTATTAATTATACTATGTTTGTGTATGCATATTATGCAGATAGGTTTCCTTGGATGCTACTGTAAGAACTTATGGATATATTTGAGTAATAGTTAGTGTCTTGCTGCTGCTGACCGGCACGGATGTACGTCTCGCTCTCATTATACCGCCTTAAAAGTAATTGCTATGCTGTCTTTTTGTGTGTTGTGTGAGTAACCGGAAACCCTTAAATGCTATCAATGGGTGTCAGTAGCCAGCAAAGTACTATCACAGAAACGCTTTCAATATATTATTTAAAAGGATAGTTGAAACAGCATAGTTGAGACTTGTTAACCTATACTTATTATAAAGCGAAGTCCCCCAAACTTATTTTTCATCGATTTTTTTAAAGTCTACTGAACGGATTCTCATACGGTCTTCACCCATGGTTAAGGCGATTCCCGAGGAAGGTTTAAATGTTATATTTATTTACGAACAAAAGCGACTCCGATCTCTAGTAATTTATAAGTTTCTAGCCCAAAAAGCCAGCCTGTCTGCGTAATAATATTGTTATTTGTTCATAAATCATTTCTACCTAGTACCTTGTTTATGCCAAACCTAATCAATTTAACGGGCGTTAGCCTCTTCTCTCCTTCCCCCAAAGGGCTACCGTTTACCTTGTTGCATTCCACTTTATGCGATTAGACGTGTCGTAGTCGGAAACGTTGTTAGCGCTCAAGTGTTTATCTATGGTATATATGTTCGTCTTACATTCGGTTGTCTCCTTCTTCCATGTGACTGGATAGATCCGTCTCCACATTCCACATGTAATTAGGGGTGACCCCCTATGTGCTTGTATTTTTTGGTCTTATACGGGCCAAGGCGTAGAAACGTCACATATAATAACACAGTTACAACAGCTGACTGACGAACCTAACCTAACCCACTTACACATCACTTACGAATAATGACCCGGGTTCGTGTGCGTTAGTAGACAGCTTAGATAATATAAACGCGATCTTTAGAGAGCTCTAGTAAGAAATTAAATCGTGATCACGGCCTTTGCTGATTTCGAGCGCGAATGAGACCCCGCCTGTCAGAGAGAGAGGGGGGTGAGGAGACGGACCTCCTCTGACAAGCGAAGCTATAAACAAGATAGCTCAATCATCCTGATCCACATTCACGGAATACGTCTTATATTAATTAATGCATACAAAGTACGAAAGTATTTCTCATGCCTAATTAATTCATATAGGCATTGAACATTAATTTGATTGGAAATACAGATATGTAATATAGAGAATGTATTTTATTGAAGTTATACTTCTTTTAGCGCGTTAGAGCAAAAATATGAGAGTAAATTTTTACGATGCGCGCACACAACGTTACGTAAAACCGACACCCTGAAGCTACAGTCAACATTTTAGTTTTTCTCTTGTTACGCCAAAGAAGTATAATTTCTAACGCGTATAAGTACACACACACGCTTTTTATTTGTAGTGTAAATGAAATTCTCACTGAGTTACAAAGATCCCACAAAAAATAAGAATTTCATACTAATTTTGCATTCGACGAAACGGAAATTGAAATGTCAGTTCCTATAAGACATTCAAAAGCTCTGTGTGATTTCACTGTAACATTTTTGCGTAGAATCAAAAACACATGTTGAATGTGAGCTTTTATTTCTATCTTTTATTCAAAAACAAAAGTAGCAACCGTCAACCAAATTAACATTTCATTAAATATTAAGGGGCAGTAATTTAACCGAAGTAAGGATGTAATAATACATTTACTCGCATAATCATTATAGAAATTGTACAGCCTCCTCCACTCACACGTACACACATTTAGGAAAATTCAAACTGAGTTAAAGCTTTTATAATGTTCGCCTTGGAATATAAAATTTGTAATAAGTTTTTCATAAATGTACTGTCGGTGCCATGTTCTGTGATCTTAGTCTAAATGTTTCATGTTTACTTTATTCATCCCTAAAAGTTGCCCTCGTTTCCTCCTTGTCTCCAATGAAACACCCGCTACTCACGAACCGGAGGAAACGAATCAACACGTCTGCTGTCACTTTACGACAGTGTCATGATAGCGAGAGGTACCTAGAGGAAAAATCTCTTCCGGCTCGTGATGATTGCTCCCCGAAAAATAAAACTCTATATTGTTGTGTCCATTTAACAGACTTAATCACGTTCCTTTAGATTTTCTTGTGTATAATTCTTGTGCTGTCCTGTTATACAAATAAATGTAAAAATATGTTTGAGTTATAAATAATAAATAGATGAGAAATATATATTTTTCTCTTCTATTATCTATCAGAATAACATTCGCGTAAATATACGAAAACAATATGAAACCATATAGTTTGCAAATAAACATTGCGTATTGTGTTCAAAGTTATATATTTTTATGTGCTATTCTGATGTGATGATATTATTGCATGAATATTTGATTCTTTCCAGATCGTTTGATTCATATTGAGACTCATCGACGATTATGAGTATTTGGAATGTCTTTCTAACCACATTTACATACCGAAAACTTAACAATAAGTTATATTAAAAAAACATACTGCTGATTAATATCTCTTGTCCCATTTTTTAAGGTAAACGAGTAATCGGAGTCAATTTGGTGATTAACGACGACGTTATGTGGATGCATTGCCTTCCCTTATTCCATTTCCTCACAAGTACCACGAGTCACTATTTAGGTTGTCATGGTACTTTATATCATTCGAAATGATCTGCTTTTTATCTGTAGGGACCCAGTACTGTCAGCAATGCTATTGACTTCGCCCCTACATCGGACTAGAATCCGTAATAATCGCAAAATCCAACTAATCCTCAGATCACCTCAGTATTTAATCAAGTTTGCTGCCTACTGCCATGTGATGTGGCAATGTTTTAGCATCTAAATTACTTTTCCACTTAGGTAATGACGCCCGCAGCACAGCTCACCCGATCAACTAAGTCAAACTCTGTACTGCCTACGCTTCAGTGTAATTATCTATATTAAGTGTGTTCAATGCATGTGTGTATATGTCCTACACTGGAAGGCAATGAATTATTTTGACAATGTAACTATTTATTATAGAATAGGGGGGGGGGCAGGAATATACATTTAATTACTATGGCGATGCGTTACCCTCGTTTCATCCTGCCTTCAAAGGGCCACTCACGAACCGCATGAAACGCGACACCGAAGATGTCACTTTACACCGGTATCATGTGAGTGAGAGGTACCTCCCCGGTCGTGACGGCCTAATTCCGTTGCAATTTAATGTAGAAACGCTTAATATGTTTACTACTAACACTTAAATATAGTGAAAATCATAGTTACCTAACATTGTAAATATGAAAGATTATATGCATATATTATTACTCTTTCCAGCAAAATTTCTTGGAATTTCGACGGATCTCGTTGAAATTTGTCTCAGAATCTAAAACCATTAAAACACATTGTTATCCCGAAAAAGCGAATGGCAATATTGGGATGGATACGAGTATAAAGCAGAGGGGTACAGATAATCACTCTAGTAATTGTGTCAGTTTATAAGAGAATATGGCAGGGTTTCCTAACTATTTAATTTTTTGCACATTGGGTTATTACTTGCACTAAGAGAAATACATGAAACGACGCCACTGTCCTGGACTTGTCCATCTAAATGTTTTCCCACTAAAGAATTGAAATTTAGATTTTGTGTTTTGATTCCTGTCCCCAGTACAAGGTATACCTAGAATTTTTTGACTGAAAATACAGAAGTTATAAAAAATAATAAAATTTGTATGTTTTTGTTTGCATGGGAATCTTAAGCGGACTCTTCTGAACTCCCGTGGCCCATTGGGAAACTTGACATTAAAATAGCTTGGTCATCAGTCTTTCTTATGACCTATCTTCTTACCCAGTTAAACATATTAATCTTTTCATCCTTTCTAAAGAGGCCAGAAGACAAAAGGCACGTGACATCGTTCGCGTACTTCTTCTATTTCGTTTCATACGTGTACATCATATGATGTAATTTGTTTTGAAATACATATATATGTTGCCCAGTATTAATAGCTATATAACAGAAATCTATATTACTGTTTGCTTATCACTCTATTATAATTATTTTTGAAAAAAAAAACTTTCAAGATATATCCAGGAATGTTAAAAATAATTACATTTTTCTGTAAAAACTAAAAAAACCTTAAAACTAAACTGGTAAAAACTAGTTGTCTAAGACAAGTTGTCCTGGTAAAGTTTTCGTTACTAATATATCGTGTACATAGACAATACTGTAAGGATATCAGTACACGTCACTTACGACAGTACATCGTCGGCTTTGTTTCAATTCTTATTCTCAGACACTAACGAGAGAGATCCGCTTACGTTCAATGCTCTCAGCTAACATACGAGTAACGACGGTTCAATACGCTGTCCTAATATATTTACGAACTTTACCGTGATTTTGGCAAACGTAGATACGTTTGCCGTCTGTAGCTTTAAAGTTCACATTTTCTCTATTTCTAAGAGACATTTTAAGTTATACCTTCAAGCAATAAAGCTGTAGAAATAGCGTTATTTTTTATTTTGGAGTTTCCGCAGGATGGATAAGTGTGGATTTATACAACTGGCCATGATATAAATATATGTAGTAGTTGCGTTTTGTTTTCTTATAAAATCATATCATGCTAAAAACATTCAACACAAAAAGTAAAAGAAAAACCTTTTTAAGCTCTGAGCAAGTAATACATGTTTCTTAAGACGAATACCTGGAAAATGTCCCTATAAAAAGATATAAAGTAGGCGTAGACACTAGGCACAGAAGTAAACAAAGAGCTATAAACTCCTTAACAGGGCGCAAGGTTGTTATTTCTTATCCATTTTGGTAGGGTTGCCACAGATCATAAAATTAAGAACGAATACTTAAAGGATATTTTATTAAGTTGTGATAGAATATATCGCGATTGTATCACGTGATTGCGAGTTTTTCTGGGTCGGTCCTACGTATCGGTTAACTGCGTACTGATCAGAGAGTAGAGTAGCGTTTCGAACAACGGATCTAAAAATATATTAGTTGTCGTTTTAATTAAAAAAAATGTTTTCTACTTTTCAGATAGCAGCTGGGTTTAGGTTATTTTACTATTTTTTAATTTGTGACAATTGAAGACTAGGCCAGTGACAAATGACAGGTAACACAAAACCAATAATCAAACACAGATATTGCTATCAAGGCCAAAAGCCCCCTACCACTAAACCAATGTCGCAATGCTATCTGATAAAGTTAAAAGGTTTTCGTTAGCATATAAATGTATGGCATAAATTTTGGCAACCCGCATTAATTCACAACACCTAACGTCAAGCCATGGCCCAATATTGCCAGCCCGGCTGATGAGAAAATCAATGACATGTTTTTCTGATAGGAATGAGGGCTGGGCACTATAAACGAGTATCGTGTTTCGTTTCTTTACATATATAACCACAAAAGTATCCGTATTTGATATTCCTTTTCTTTACTATATTAGCATATAGAGCTCTAATAATATCAAAATTTATGACGAAAGATTATACAACTTGTATAATATATCCAGAGAAAGAATCCTAATACATGGATTAAGCCTTCACTATATAGAGAGGTCCTTAGTAGACAAAGACAGGAAGGCATAAACGAAAGTATCTTTTCTAATATCATAAATCCCAAAGTCTGTCTGTCTACCTATTAGTCCGCCTGGTTTTATGCTAGAACCATTGGAGCGAGCGGTCCTTCAGTGGTTTCTTCAATGTTTCTACACCATTTTACTAAAATTGAATATTTACATAGTTAAAGGCTTAAGTACCTATGACTTTTTAAAATCAATCCCCAAAAGGCGCTAGGATTGGGTGAAAATTATGAAAGTAAACTATTCTACGTTGACAAAGTAGCGGATAGCCAACAAGTTTAAAATTCATCTGATGACCATTCGCCTATGCACTTCTCTATGTAGTACTGGCATCACCCCATGGTTTCACCCGCTTTACTTCCGGTCCTATTAGTCATAGCGTCATGGTACAAAGCCTATAGCCTTACTGAAGAAATGCACTATGCATTACAAATATTTTTTGTTTCGGGCCAGTGGTTCCGGAGATTAACGCGTTCAAACAAACAAACAAACTCTTCACCTCTATATTTTTATATTAGTACAGATACATAAAAATGCAGCCTCATAGCCCGAAGTAAAGTGAGAACAAAATTTATGGTGGTATTTAATTTTCACCGACCCTAGATGTAACATTAAGGGCAAATAAGGGTCACGTATCAAATGAATTGTAGCTCGAATTTCCAAAACCCAAAGGGTCTTATGGGCCTTCACAAAATTGCTTAAAGGGGTTGTATTCGTGCCTATCGTCTATCAAGATGTGTCGATACCAGATGCTGTTCAGTGTGTAATGGAGAAACGTTTATCTTATGGTCTAATAATGTTATATCGTCTGAGTAGGTGTAGCATTCGAGCTACACATTACAATAATTACTTGAACGTTAATTGAGTACTTTGATATTGCCAGGTGTGTTGAGTGTCGGGGTTCACATATATCATTCAGCAAAAACAGTACATTTATACGTTAAATGCTTATCGTAATAACATGTTACGTGAATAATATTAAACTAGTCTCTGGGTTATGTACCATTTTCTCATTTAAGACCTCAATTAGGCAGTATGATTCGATTTGACTACGTCCACTAGTATCACAGTCGTAGATCAAGGAAAATAGAACTTAGCTCTATTTTATTTTCTCCTAGAATTTAGTACAACTGCTGTGGCTTCTACAATACAGATTAAATATAGATATATCTACTCTGACAGAGGAGAGTTTGAATCATTGCTTGGACAGGCGGCAGTACAATATTACTTAGACGTTAATTATGAGATTTTTAAGAATCCTATTTCGAAAAAAGACATTCAAAGGACAAGCAAACAAAATTTGAAATGTCTACTTTAGGTACTAGTAAATATTTTGTTTGTGTAATATAGGTGTGCCGTAGAGCATACACGTATGAAATACGGTAGGTACATTTTAAGATTACATATCCATATAAAATTAATGCCGCGTAAGAGGCTCGGCTCGGACCCGGCACGGTTTTATTTGAGCCGTCAGTGAAAAATCACAGCTATTCCATCACCTTAAGTGACGTTGGCTAATGGAGTGTACCTGACACATTTTGGATATGCGTTACTCTCTTTAATAGTAACTATCTAAGGGTAAGAGGCAAACACGTGCAAAAAATTCTGATTAAACTTACGCCATTATTTTTTTGCGGGATTACCTCCTACGAAATGTAAAAAAAACTTGTAAATTACACAAATACTGCCCATAATTTGGTCCTATAGTAAAAGGAACGGTGTGATTGCGTACGACCATTTACGGCAATTAATCGACTGCGTTCGAATTATTTGGATTAATATGTGAACTGTTGATATCCTGCAGCTTTGCATTTGTAATAAAGAACCATTGATCAGTCAACGAACTTTCCAGGATATTGCACTCAACTAATCTAATTTAAGAATCAAATATTTCAGAGACTTGAAATTCTAAGACTACAGGAAAAACATCTACAGTATCTATGCGCCCATAAGCATTAAATTTACTATAAAATTTTCGATATTCTTTTTCATACGATTAAAGAAACATGCCCATATATTTAGTATCGGATTATTAGGCTTTGACACTGGGCTGTAATTACTACGTATCATATTTCTAAGGGTACAGAAATAAAATGTAATAATGGAGGACTTGGCCGTAAATTTGAGTTTGGCTAATTTAAAAATTTCACACATATGATTTGGGTATAGTTATTATAATTTTGAACTGGCTTTGAATAAATTAGTATGGCAAAGCAGGATATGACATTTCCTCCTGAAATTAACCTTGGGAGATGTGCGATCCACCTAACGTGGAGTAATCAAACATTTCCAAGAGAGCACTACAAAGGATAAAACGGCTTTGTGAAATTATGCTCTGTATTTCGTAACGAGTGTTCTATGTGACGTTGAACTAAATATGTACTTTTTAGTGCATAAGACATTACAATAAAATGACTTTTACGATATAACTACAGTGAACCCGAGGGAAAAAGCAGGATTCATAGTATTAGCAGGATGAATGTATAAACATATATTTTATTACCGGTATTTTCGGGATTCGAGTTTCAAACACCCAGATACATTTATTAGTTATCCCCACTGTATTGGCAACACGGTTAGACGTTAGTTACTAGCGAACCTTTGAAAAGATTTTCTCATAATAAAATTGTATAAAAGAGTTTCAATTTCAAAGGAATTGTGTAATTTGTGGTGAAATGTTAACATAATATGTATTATTATGTAATATTAAATGTAAACAAATAATAAACATTACATTTATAGTTTCAGAATTCACGTTTCACGTTCACGGATCGACTCTCTTGAAGTGGAACTACCTTAGGACAACTCATATGATGTTTAAAGTTTACGCGAAAGTGTTACTATTACAATAAAATTACTATTACGGATTTTATCGCGGTTTATTAAATTATTTATGTAGCCCGACGTTTCAGAAACTTTACAGCAACCATGGTCACCGGTGGACTGAGATGACAGATGTCCTGATGTACCAAGTTTTTAATAGTACCCGAAGAATTATAATTTTAGTTGTTCCGGTTAACGCAAACAGTAAAATATATATAATTGGGAAATCGGTGACCCTTCCCACACTAGTGGGACGGCACGCGCACGTGTCGTGGATAAGGATAATTGAGCTCGTTTAATATTTGGCTTATCTGAGGAGGCCCTATTGGCATTTTACTGCGGATGCGTATCTGGGTGTGTTTTTGCTTGTGTGCAAGGGCGGACTTAGCAACTGCTATGGGTATCGCGGCGTCGGCGTCGTGCAGTACGTGCTTCGGCCGACGGTAACTAACGTCAGATCGTATTCCGAAGTTTGGATTATTAATTTATTTTTGTGATTAAGGGCATGGCCAAAGAAATTTAGAGACAGCCCTTTGAAGTGTCCTTTAATCGAGGTAAATTGAAAGTCACAATGTAGGTCCATGTTTCGGAAGTACCACGGGCATCCAGTAGCCATGCGTAAGAATCTATTTTGCATTTTCTGCAAATATTCTATTTGGGTTGGGGATATGTGCGCGATTGCTGCACTGCAATACGACAAGATCGGTTGAATGCATGTAATATACAAAGTGAGCTTATATCTATACGCCATTTTGCTTTTTTTCTTTATAAGAGGATTGAGTTTAAAAAGGACATGTTTTGCCTTTTTCAAAACATTATCTATGTGATTCTTGAAGCTCATCGACCTATCGAGAGTGACTCCCAAGTATTTCACCGTCTCTGCTTTAGGTATCTCGTTACCGTAAAGCAGGATGGGAGGCATGATTTCTCGTCTATGCGATGGGTGGTTAGTGAGAAGAGTATGGACTTACTCTTCTCCGCCTTAACCTTAATTCTCCATTTTAAGAACAATACACCGAGTTCGGTGACGACCTTTTGGAGTAGTTGGGCTCCGTAGTTGGGGAGGTATCTAATGTGCTTTGTCATCCGCGAACATCGCCAGCTGGACGCTGGGGTGTCGCGGTATGTCGCTAGTGTACAGATTGAAGAGGGTGGGAAAGAGAACCGATCCTTGCGGACAACTGGCTCTGAGGGGACGAGGGGAGGATAGGGTGCTAAAGGATTAATATGTATATTTGTTTGTACTTCTTGAGAGAATTACGGAAATTGGGACGAGGGTCCTAATCCTAGTCGTGGCTAACGGCGATGTCATGTGAGTGAGATGCATGGAGGATATCCAATGCTGGATGGCACTACCTTGTACTAAAATGAAAAATGGAAATGTTCATTTTATCTACGAGTATGTTCCACTCATGGACGCCTATATCCATCAACACCAAAAGCCTTTTAAAAAACTATGTCTACCTCGTGGTTTTGGAAGCATGTTCATTTACGGGCCTGCGGTCATGGGTTTGAGTCCCGGGTCGGTCCAAAGTGCTATTGGGTTTTTTCAATTTCTAATAATTGCTCTGCACCTGATTTCTCACTGGTCGAGTTGTAATGTCCGTCCCATCGTAAATGGGGGAACAGATATGGCCTGTGCTGTTGGTTAGTCTCTAGACAGTTGGCCGCCATGGCCGAAATACGGCTAGGACGACATTACTTTTAAACACTAGTTAAATTTGTTAAGTTATGTGGTTTTATAACGATTTTTTTTCAACAAGGCGCTCTGAAATTTTGCATTTGAAGCCTTATGGGACGTTTAACTTTAAAGCTTGCGATTTCGTAGGATATAACCAAATAACAAATTTCTTTTTATGTTGCCCATTCATTTTTCAAGATAAAAAGGACATTATGGTATTCCAGATTGTAATAATCTATATCTGTAACGAAAATTCATAATGAAGTAGTTTTTGCGTGAAATATAACACTACAAGAATACTGATGTCTATGGGCGTGTGTACGGTGGTTGCCAAAATGCTACGATTGTCTATTTAATGTTGTGCTATACTACAAAAAAATCTCAAAAAGAAATTTATTTAAGCATAAAATAAATATTGAGTGGCCCCTTGTTAACTTGTAATTACAGTTAATATTTAAGAATAAAAATATAATATCGTGTGAAAATTGCTTACAAAGTCAATTAAGTATAAAAATGGGAATCCGAGCGGAAAATAAGTTGAGGGAGAATCGCGCCACCCTCTTGGAGGAACTCCCAGGTTACGAGGTCGCTGTTGCGTGTTGTGCGGTTAGTGAGTAGCCAGTGACTCATTGGGGGGATGAAGGAGGGCAACGCTTCCGCGTAACACTCATCGTCCATGGGCGTCGGTAGTCACCTAAAGGCTCCGATTTCTCGTTTGCCCTCTTATGCTATAAAAAAGTGATTTATTGTTTCTTATGTCTGTGTAGTTGATCTATCAGTCCATTCGCCATTTAAATATATTCAGTTAAACCTAGAAGTAACTTAACTTTTACTTAAAGTATCAATATGTCGAAATTAGCTGATACATAGTTTCGAATTTTGAATATGTTTTTGGATCTGTGTGATGTGATGTCCGAAATAAATAAAATTTTGCATTTGAATGACTGACGCCAGACCTGAGGTCTGAATAGTCCGACCACTCTAAGGTTCGATACCAAAGCTTCGGTGTGTGAATATGACTTATTATAAGCATCCGTACAATTTAAGGGTAAATTGCGTAGTATACAAACCGATGCCTATTTATGTGTCGACTATGCTCGTTACTTTTGACAGTCCCCACCACTGACCGACGCATTCTCATAGACCGCTGAGAACGTGACAGGGCCCCCCTACATCCTATTTTTTATACTATAAGGGGGCAAACAAGAAATTGGAGCTTTTTGACGAATACCTACGCCCATACACTTCAGTATTATTATTATGCATATGTGTTCCTCTCCTGTCTAGCTTCCCACCTATGGGCTAGCGGCTACTCACAAACTGCATGAAACGTGACAACATATCTGTGACTTTCCGTTGGTGCTATAAGAGCGAAAAGTACGTATTGTGATCATGGCAGAATCGCTGAAAGCTATTAGAATGGACATAGGCAAGATAAGCATTTTAATAATAATTTTATATGAGAAAATCACTTTCACTCAGAATTTGTTGAGGTCAGTACGTGTATCGATGACGGAAGCTAAAAAGAATTTTTTCGTCCATAATACCACAGAGCCAGAAGCCGAATGTGCTCGCCAAGTGTGTATTGCTAGTGATGACGTACGAATCCAAGACTGGGTCGCTAACTGTAGGCACAAACCTGAGTCACCCGAGAGAGAGTGTGTTTGGTATTTCTCTGCGAGAAGAAGAGAGAGAACGAAATTAACCTACATAGATTAGAAAGTTAGTAAGCCAAAGTGACTGTGGGCTGGCGACATTGCTCGCCGAACCGACAACCTATAGGAAAGAAGGGTCCTCACGTGGCGGCCCCGCTCCGGGAGGCGCAGCGTTGAAAGGCCTCCCTCCTACACAATAAACGATGACCTGGTCAAGTTCGCGATGATTCGCTGGATGCAAGCAGCGTGTAACTTGTACTTATGGCGCTCTCTGGGCCTATGTCTAGCAGTGGACGTTCTCTGGACGTTTTCTTGTAAGAAAATAAAACTTTTCTTTTAATAAAATAATATATTATAAAATAACTTTTTTTAGTTAAACTCAAGTGATCCGAGCCGAGGCACGGCATGAAGTCGGGAGTGTTAGGCTCTAGTCGATGTTTCGGCGCTCACTACCAGTATGTGAAACAGGGTTGACCATTTATATTTTTTTTTACAGCATAGAAGCATAAATTAGACCAACTCAATGACTAACGACCCTCATCCGTTAAGCTGGCGAGGAGTCGCTGTATGCAAGTGGCACGAGACCGTGCCTTGTGGCGCTATATGGGAGAGGCCTAGAGATGTCAACGTCATCCAGCTGATAATGATGGCGCTCATTAACATTCGCACAGTAAATGATTATACAACAAGTATGTGTAATTAGGCGTGACAAGTAATATGATTATTAGATCATTTACTGGCCAGTGACAAATCTACTATTATTCGTATCCAATAATAATTCAAGTGCCCAAAATCCCACTCTTTTAAGTTGGGATGAAGTAAATAAATTTATCTGTAGGGGGAATAAAACGGTCTTCTTTCCTCATAATTAAAAACTATTCAAATATTATGTAATATTTGAATAATTTTTGAATTGTGTAAACCAAAAAATGTGTGACAATTTCCTTGTAAAAAGCAAAACATCACGCAAACATCATAGCATTTTCCGCATAAATTATTTTCATTATCGTACGTGGGACTAGATCGTAAAAAGTAAAGTAGGCAATTTAAAGTTACGTTGTAGAGCGTAGGTTCTTGCCCATAATGAAGCCCTTTGCGCCCTGGCTACTTGCGCCCATAAGCGCATGCCTGGAGGGAGCCCAGTTTCCAAAATTATTGAAGACTGGTAAACTGGTACTCATCTGAATGGAGGGGGGTCCAGCAGACTCGCTGTCCACCTACCGGCCCATTGTGCTGCTCGATAAAGTGTGCAAACTTCTTGAGCGTATAATTGCCAACCGCCTCGTCGGGCACATGTCGTACGTAGGGCCAGACCTGGCAGGTAACCAATTTGGTTTCCGTCCAGGACTTTCCACAATAGATGCAATCTTGCCCGTGAGAACCTTGGCAGAGGAAGCAATGTTGCGGGTTGAAGTGGTGGTGGCTGTGTCTCTTGATATAGCCAATGCCTTTAATTCCCTACCTTGGATATTCATCAGCGAAGCGCTGGATTATCTCCAAGTGCCTCTCTACCTCCGCCTGATAATCGAGGCTTACCTATCAGAAAAAGCCGCCCCAGTCGCTCAGATTATGATCGGCGAGATTATATTAGTGCGGTATTCCACAGGGATCGGTTATGTGCCCTTTCCTGTGGAACATTGGGTATGACTGGGTGCTACGTGATGTACTATCAGAGGGCATCGCCGTGACATGTTACGCAGACGATACCTTGGTAACAGCTCGGGGTATGACGCATCGCGAGACAAATGTAAGGGCTACGGCCGGGTTGCTCAATCCGATGCAAATTGGGGATACGGTGGCTAGGTCTCGAAGTAGCCCTTCCACAATTCTGAGGCACTTTGTTTTCATGGGCCTAGAAACAAGCCTTCTGTGGGATCTAGACTCATTGTGGGAGGCATTCGCATTAGTATCGAGATATCTGGAGCTCATGCTCGAAAGCCGGTGGAACTTTCTAAGACTTTAGGCGCTTTCCACTTTAGACGCTTAACGCCAAAATTAAAGGGAATAGCGGCTGATTTATCACGGCTACTACCCAACAAATTTGGGCCTGATGCCTCGTGTAGGAGACTCTATTTTGGTGTTTGCGGTCTATGACCCTACAAGGGAGCACCGGTGTGGGCGGCGTGTAACATGAAAGTCAGAGGAGAAAACCTCAGGGTTCTGCACCAAGCCCAAAAACTGATGGCCATAGGGATTATCAAGGGATACCGTACGATTTCCTTTGAAGTGACGAGTCTTCTTGGCGGTACTTTGCCATGGGACTTGGAAGCGAAAGCTCGTACGTCATTATATCAGTGGCGGGAGGAGGTGGAAAGAGCGGCTTGAGTCACCAAGTACTGGGCACGACACAATTTCAGCCATAGTTTTCATCATGAGGAATTAGCTCGAAAAGCAACATGGTCATCTATCCTTCCGACAGATGCAGATATTGACACGACCCCACCATGGTTCAAGCCTTGTCGTAGCGGTAGGTATTCGGCACTATCATGTGCCGCGAGTCCTACACACCACTGGACCCCCACCTAGGCCCGGTGAAGGCGCGTAAATGCGTTTCCCCGCATCAACAAAAAAAGAAGGCATTGACAGCCGTGTCCTAATTTTTTTTTTTGCTTCGAATAGTATCTGTATTGTATACGCCACGAACCAACATCCGAATGCCACCACTGTGTGAACTGTCACGAGGACACCGCGATGCACACTCTTGCAGTGTTTTGCGTGGCGCAGCAGCGCTAAGACCTCGTTGTAATCATAGGAGTAGAAAACTTCTCGCTCGAGGCCATCCTTCAGGCTGTGATCCAAAGCGAGACTTTTTGGAATGGTACCGTCTCCTTTTACGAGATAGTGAAGTCCGCAAAAGAGATAGCGGAGAGGCTTCGGGAAAGTACAAGTAATTTTCCATACCGCATAAGACGCACCGGACGCCAGAGGGTGACCAATGACCTCCAACCTCCATGAGCGCTGACCTGGGGGCACTGGGTGGGGCCATCCTACGCCCTAGCAGAATCAGGCCGAAGTGAATAGCGTGACATGTTCCGCGCGCGCCTTATAGGCTTGAGGGGGCTAGGCTCTCCGCAACTCTTGGCAAGACCATCTGTTGTGCAACAGGTTGTCAAAGTCTGCTGATGTATCAAGGGATAATCTTTTCTAGGGCATACCTGGGCGTCTCGCTACAGACTACCGGGACGGAACAACGTGTGGTTTTATTCAGTTCAAGTCCGATATAACCATCTCAGTCATGGCCCTACTAAGATGGTACCCGAGGGGGTTCCCACACGATAAAAAACGTGTTACGTTTGTACTTTCTAGAGATGAAAAGCGTCTCGGCGTCCGCTTTTTAACGCCGGCGTTTTAACAATAATTTAATGTTTATAATTTATAGTTTCTATAGTATAGAAACTACAATAACATTACAATGACTCTTCTAAGGCATCTTCTTGCAAAAATAAATAGTTCATTATGATTCGATTGAAATAATGCTATTTTTTAATTATAATATCAATAAAGAATAACATACGAAATTTACGTTAACACACTTTGAAATTATGCTCTAAGCAACAACAAATATTAAACTCCATAATAATCTTCCATTTTATTTATGACAAATTATTCCTTTGCCAGTTTTCCCTTTGTGTCTAAGTGATTTTACACCGCTTTTCTATTCTATATTGCCGTTGACCGGAAGTACGCCATATTTATTTACCATTTAGGATACTTTAAAAAAAGGGCCAAAATCAAAAAGTATTGTAGGTATCAAAATGTTCGTATCTGCGTAGAAAATCGAGTAAGTGTGAAAAGAAAACTGCATGAGCGTTTGTCAAGATGGCGGATAATGCACGTTGGGAAATAATGTCCGACTTTTTGATCTCAGTCTTTCTACACCTCCCTTATGTTACATGCAAATTTCATTTTTAGCCAACTGATTTCAATTTTTTTTTTCTCCTCATGTAATCTTATATTTTGCTATTGTCGGATAGTAGCAATATTTTTAAAAGTATACGCACAAACAATAAAGAATAATCAAAAAAGCAAAACACCTTTGTTTTCCAAAATTATGGAATCTATTAGCAACTGCCAGCTCTTGCAATACTTCGTCTTCCCGGGAAATTATGCGAATGGATAACTAGCGCCTTAACAGATTGATGCATAAAGGTCGTCATTGATGGCGCATGCTCGGAACTTAAATTTGTTAACTCTGGCGCTCCCCAAGGCTGTGTTATGTCCCCTACGCAGTTTATTCTGGATATCAATGACATGCTGCAAAGTAGTGGCCCTCATTGATACGGTAGATGATAGTATACGTTGTTAAAAGGGTCGTTACGGGGATGCTGTATACACTGGCCGTGCCAATATTTCCCGGGAACACGTCAACGAGTATCGGAACAAACTTGTGTCTAAAGATGAGTATTTCTTATCGAATTGGAATGGGACCGACTAAACTTAGTCCAATTTAACCCCCCATAGGACACAAGTTTGCGCATTTTTCGCAAAGAAAGTCAGCTGGTAACGAAATACTTGGTGTCGACATATCGAGTAACGTTCAGTTCCGCAGTCATTTGGAAGCGAAAGCTAAATTAGCCTCAAGAAAGCTGGGCGTGCTTAATAAGGCGAAGCAGTACTTCAATCTATAACTATACGAGGCGCAGGTCCGACCGCATATCGAGTACTGCTGCTACCTTTGGGCAGGGGCCCCCACAATATATGTTCGTTTCATTTGACCGCATACAACGTAGAGCGACTCGAATCGTTGACGACCAAGTTATTTCCGGACAGCTCGATTCTTTGGTCCTTGGTCGGAGAGGTGTCGGTTCGCTGCGCGTCTTTTATCGTTTTTATGAGGAGTGTTCCGAGAAATTGTTCAACTTAATACCAGCAGCAGAATTCCATCTTCACACATCGTGACAAGACTCTAAGATCTACGCCCATCACCTTTATGTAAGTAAATCAACAACAGTGCAGTTTAAACGCCACTTCTTACCGCGTACAACTGTTCTATGGTACCAGCTGCCTACCTCGGTATTTCCGATCCGATGTGATTTAGAGGTCTTCAAGAAAAGAGCCTACCTATTCCTTAAAGAACGGCAAGACGCTAAATCTAACAGATGTCTATGGGCGTCGGCTAACCTATTTCATAAATAAACAAATATAAAACAATTAAAAATATAAAAAGCTTGTTCGAAGTGGCATCCCTTGGCTGCAATAGAGTCCTTTGAACTTTGAGACCAGTTTTTAATAGAAGCACGCACACTTTCCATTGGGAAATTCTTCACTGAGATAATTGTATGGACTGTTTTAGTAATTCCAAATTATCATGGCGTTTAGAGCAAGCAAGCATATTAATCAAAATCTAGCGGTTAAAGATCGGGACTAAATAAGCGCTTGTCTTCAGCTTTGATCAAGTCCGGGACGTTTGTTTTAGCCAAGATTGGGTGGATAGAGCTTTATGATCTGGTCCCGAAATATCCTGGAATGACCATTCTTGGTTATTGAACCTGGTATTAAGGGGCTTAACTACCTCCTCTAGAATTTTATCTTGATAAACTTGCGCCGATAATTTGATACCTTCTTCACAAAAATATTGTTCAGTCACAACTTCATAGCTAACAACCCACCAAACCATCACTGAAAGCGGATAATGACCACGTTGCATTCTGTCGTATAATTGGGAAACTTACTTACAGGATAAAACATAAATATGGGCATTCCATTTGCTAAAATATACCATATATATAATATAAAATATAGATATATAAATATACAATATATTGGAAAAAAAATTCTAGTCCGTAAAGAAAATTTTTCAGTTAAGAAACGCCCGGTGTGTCTCTTATAAGCTGCAAGTCCTAAGTGATCTCTTAAAATAAGCGATATTTTTCTAGGTGCGATTTTCATTTTCTGAGATAAAATCTTTTGCTTTCGGGCAGTATTTCTTCGAATTCTTTCCCTTACTGTTTTGACCACCTTTTTTGTAAGGACACTACGTGGACGGCCAGATCTTTCTCTGTCACAAATAGAGGAAGTCTCATTGTACCTATTATCCATAGCCCGGTACACAAATATTTGACTAATACCAATCGTATGGCTCCATACCTACATTATGTAATGCAATCTCGACGATTCTGCTCTCTTTATCACCAATGTATGGCGTCAGCCAAAATGAGAAAACACAATGAACAATCGTATAGAAATCACAGATTCAAATTAATATGTAACATTTTTTAAATTTTCTTTGTAACCTTTTAATTTTATTTGTACTTGTGGTCAGTCTAAGTATATTGTTGGAGTCGCCGTTTAAAAGCCTACATTTACATATCTGAATTGACATGTTTGATATGAAAAAATATTCAAGTTTTTTTTTCTTTTTTTATTTATCTCTTGGCACTCGCGTAAGCAAGATGAATATGACGATACCACCGATAGGTCCTTCAGGTTGTAGGGAAGAGCATTCATATCGACATACATAACAAACGATCGAAGAACATTAACTTCCTTCGATCGAAGAACATTAACATCGTCGGGTAAAAACCTACCACGAAAAAGGCAGCCGCAATTCAATATATACTTTTGTATTTTGTGGTTTTATGTGTTTTTACTTTATGTCGACTCAACGGAAAAGTTAATTACTTAGCGCCGCTGTACTAACATACGAGATTAAAACATGTTTACAATGAATTAATTTGGCTAAAATAATTCGTCAGTTTTATAAAATAGTCATTTTGTGTTATTTTGTATGGAATTGAGGCCAACATTAGTAGTAGTTGCGGCTTTTGTTTATATATGTTGATAATGACATATATACGTATCATTATCATCCCTTATCGGTCCACTGCTGGGCATAGGTATCTCTCAATGAACGCCAAGACGACCGATCTCCTGCTACTCGCATTCATCCCGGACCGGCTACTGCACGGAGATCGTCTTCCCACCTGGTGAACGGTCGACCAACACTTCGGTTTTCTAAACGCGGCCTCCACTCCAGAACGTTACTGGCCCATCTGCGATCTGTTCTTCTGAGTGCGTGACCAGTCCGTTGCCACTCCAGCGAGCTTATTCGTCGCGTGACATCGGATAATTAAGTTCTCTGTCCTATGACTTCGTTACGAATTCTGTCTTCTTTACAGTATGTTGGGTAGCACGTTCAATAGCCCGTTGAGCTACCGCAAACTTGCGGACCAGTCCTAAATTAACAGGCCATGATTCGGCCCCGTAGGTCATCACGGGGTGAACGCATTGGTTGAAGATTTTCGTGTTCAAGCTCCGTGGTATATGTGTGACGAAACTTCCGGAATGTTGTTCAACTCAACTGAATCCTTCTATCGGCCTCCTTCTCGAAGTTATTTATATCTACCCAATTGCAATAATTTCACGATGTAGACGTATTCGCCTACGACTTCGAGAATAACGTTAACCGGCCTGGGGAGAACGTACTCGTGTATACATGTACATACATTAACATGTTGCTTTACAGAGATAAGTTGTTTCCTATCTTAGAGGCTTGCCTTTATGGCTTATGACTTTATGTTACATCTCCCGGAGATCTTAAAGATGCTCGTTATTTAGTCTGGTTTATCTCGTAAGCCAGTAAAGCCGTTCTTTTAGGTACTTTATAAAAAGTAGAGTTCTAAAACTTTTTATTGTGTTCTAGCTTATGTAGAACATAAGAAAATGTTTTAGAACTCTACTTTTTATATATGTGTCTATCTGCATAATAACGTACATTTAGTCTGTTTCAGAGGAAACTTAGTTAGATTGGTGTACTTGGTCGAAAAAACGATATTACTAACTCACTGTACCAAAATAAAAGTACATAAAAATGTAATATAACATACAGCCACCTACACATCTACATACAAGAAAAACATTACTAATTTACTTACACCACCGGCCTGAAGTTGACTCTGCTGTTCAGTTTCTTCTCTGCTGTTCTTCTCTGAGCGATCATCAGGACTTTTTTAAATATCTTGTGAGGGTAACCGACTTTTGGTGACTACCGACGCCCATAGACATCCATATAGTCCGTCACCGGGTGTGCCGGCTCAATTCAGGTAAAATACATCACGTCGATACCTCCTACTTGTGACACATTTAGGGAAAGGAAACGAACTTTGTCATCGGGTCACCTATTATCCTTCAGGGAAGGCGACACACCATCACAAGCCGACATACCTAGGGCATCGAGCCAGTCTTTTATTACCAGTTGGATTTTTCGGAACCTACCATGGTCCTTCAGAAGTTATGTCGGAGTGTCCACTGTACTAATAGAACTGGCACGCTTCGAAGCCCATATTCACTGAGCCTCTATCCAATCGGCGATCACTGTTGATCACGGAGACATCCCAAAATATATGCTTTCGGTCCGTCATAATAAGGCCAATCTCGTCTCTGCCATGTCCACTTCCTGTGGGGCTTCTTCTTAAAATTAGAGTACATTAGGAAGTACCCCTCTATCTCGTGGAAATTTACCATAATTTGCCTCCTGAAGTTTCTATTTCTGACTGACTTCCATGTATTCCCAGATCCGATTCAACACCATTTCGTGCTCCCACCTTGGCATGAAAGTCCCCCTTATCAACATAGAAGTGGGCTTTACAGGTGTTTTGGCCTTCGTAACATCTTCAAAATTTGCCTCCATGTCGCAATCGGAATGCGTCGTGGTTGGTACTTATACTTGTATTAATTTGGGGGCTATACTTCTGAGTGACTTTAAGTATAAGATACGCCACCCTACCCGACACACTAGATATTCCTACGAGGGACCTACTCACGGGGAATCCCACGCTGCCTTGTGATGGTGTGTCGCCTTTCCTGAAGGATAATAGGTGACCCGATGGCAAAGCTATGGTGTCTTACCTTACCTTGTCTTCGGACTTCACATAAGCCCAGAACGTGCCATCGGCCATTTTTCCTACTTCAACCTCCAGCTCAACCAAGCGGTTATCTAGTCTGAGCGTTTGTCCATTATACATAGCTAGGTCAAATCGGTGATAACGATGCGTAGCTCGGAGATTCTTAGCACCGTTTGTGAACCGTGGCCGCTACTGTGGCCAGCACTAGAGGAAAGATCGGGGACGAATTCTGCAGTTGTCATCCATTGTAGGTGAATTGTCGTAATTGTCACTCTGAGCAGGCGGATTGGCAATCGCAGATAACGATTCATGTTTATTTCACTGTCATTATGAAACAAACAGACCTCTCACCAAACAACTAGCTCGCCGAAGGTTATTAGGTGTTAGGTGGCGACTTTTACGTTATTCTGCTTGGATTGAGGGTGAGAGTATGCTTAGGCCGCCCACACACAGCCAGTTCACACATCACAAGCATCACAAGATGTACTTTA
Organism: Eumaeus atala; assembly: GCA_017140195.1. NCBI lineage: Eukaryota > Metazoa > Arthropoda > Insecta > Lepidoptera > Lycaenidae > Eumaeus > Eumaeus atala. Next base: position 283,519 of record JAFELO010000392.1, on the reverse strand, counting down.
CACTGTCCAATTAAAATTATTTGCAAGGTGCAAAAACCCAATAACATTTCAAGAACTTTTCACCTGCCCCTGTTCCTTTTGAATGCGGCTTTTCGCATAATTTATGTTTGTAAAATTGGTCGTAATTCAACTTGCTGTACAATATGTCTATTTGGGATAAATTACGGGTGTGGGTGTGTTAGAGGATTCAATTCCATTGATCCATATTTGTTATGGGACTACAGTATAGGCTTCATTTTTCTATTATGAATAGAAAAATAAAGGGAATGGGTTAGGTTATACAAAATGATGTCATATCAGAACGTTACATAGAATATAAATTTTGTTCCTTCTTAATTCAGAAAATAAAATATTTTTACGATAACTTAATATTACATCAATTGTCGTTTGATGGATGCCCATATGATTTCATTTCAAAACCTGGTATAGATAGCTATTCCAAAATAAAATTTATTCTTTACGATAACTTTTTTCGAGACCCTAGTATGTTCTGTTACATTTAACATCACAAAAAGTACCTCAGAAGGAAGCCAACGAGCGGGTGAGAGAGAAGGCTGCCGACGCGGCCTCCCCCCGAAGACGACGAATGGGGGTACGAAGGAGGCGCTATCTGCAACGCCTTCAGTAATGCCCCTGTGTTCCGTGTCGGGCCGGGATGGGAACTCGGTCCACAATATCATAAAGAGACGGTGTCTCGTGGGGGCTAGTCACAGAGTAGCCGGACAGTCCCCGAGGAGGTGAAGTCTGGCCTTTTCGCCGAGGCCAGCCTGTCGCTGGAGGGGTCCTGTTGTCTGCAGATCCGGGACCCTCCGTTAATAGCGGCTGAAGGCTCCCGTAGGGGTTTAGTTGGTATTGCTATCCAATTTCCGAGTCCAACATAGATCTGGGGTTCTACCCGGGTCCCCAGGTATCATGCATAAATGCATTTCCCTTCGTCACAAAAAAAGGTTAGCCTCCTTGCTTCACCCCGCGCTCCACCCCGTACGGCTCTGACAGAGCATATGACCATCTCACAACATTGATCTGGTTCAGATACCAAGATTTAATAAAGTGATCGTGCTCGTCTAGCATTGATAATGCCTGTACTTTCTGCCATAGTATGTCATAAACACACCAGGTCAAACGCCCTCGAATAGTCAAGAAAGCACGCGTAGACTAGTGTGTTGCAATCGGTGTAGTATCTGACAGATTGATTTAAGCACAATATGGCTGTTTCAGTTAACAGTCCAGCTTTGAATCCAAATTGGTTATCATGTATGGTCACGTACCTGTCCCTTGCCAGGTACATAGTAAACTTCAACAATTTTAGTGTCATTATTTTCAGAAATTATGTGCACTACCCTCGTAAACTCGTGCGCTCGTAAAGTCAAAGATTACAGGCGCGTCAGCTATACGGACGAGTAGTAGCTACCCGGTTTAGGTAACCGTATGTAACAAAATTCTAAGACACATTAGGTCAAAATTTGAGTCCCTACTCTTTACATAATATCCGGAACTAGGACCGAGTACTAAATACGCTCTGTGTTTCTTTTTGTACATTTTATTACAATACATCAGAATATCGAGGCACAGCCGACTGTAGAAACTTGAAATTTGGTACAGGGTCCACTTTTATGATGTAGGTGAACCCTAATAAAGACATAATCGGTAATTTCTTCCAGTTTCAAAAAAAAGAAATCATGTTGTCGGAATTGCAAAATATTAAATATTGGCACCGATCTCAAAAATATAATTATTTCACAATTTTGAGGTGGTAATATGTTTTAGAGGCTGTTTAGTTTTTTTTTATTACCTTTTCATCACCAGAAACGCGTATAAATGTCAAGCTTACTTTCATTACAATTGCCAGGGTCAACAACCCCTTAGACAATAAAAGGTATGATTGCTTATGTCTTATTTATTTTTGTTTCAACTTGCTGTTGACCTTGATACTTGGCGAGAAGTGGGAAATTACAGTACAGATTATAAGATATATTAGATTATATATTTACAATTTATTTAATACAAAATGTTTGTATATGCAAAGTTCCATAATTAGGACTATATTTAATCTTAAGGCCATGCTACAGGCGAGTTATCCCGAGAGTACCTTAGTGAAATGAACGTTCCAAAATGGTCGTTTAGTCTTAATGCACTTAGTGCCAAGTCAGTAAGTAGTCTCCTGCCGCTAAGTAATCTACCTATCTGCATACGTGATCTCTTAATTCTTCATAAATAGAAAATACAATTTCAGATTGCTGTAACAAAGGTAAAAATTTATATTTAGTTATATGTAAAAGCACTATTATCACATAACTTTACATTGCTTTTTTTGTTTCAGATAATAATAATGGATATGAGGTATAAACTAAAAAGCAAGCCTATAAGACTACAGCGATGACATGATGAAATGATTCATAAATTTCGAAAATGTCAAATGGGACGGACGCGTACTGCGTTCCCGGCGCCACGAACTTCAACAAAGCGTACAGTCGACTTCACGGGTATATTGCCATAATAATATGTATCATGGGATCAACAACAAACACCATCAACATCACCGTGCTCAGCCGCCGGGAGATGATCAGTACTACAAACTCTATCCTCACCGGACTGGCTGTCGCTGACCTCTTAGTCATGTTGGAATACATACCATACGCGCTGCACATGAATATAAAAATTGGCCCTCAAGTCAACAAGAACACGTACACGTGGGCTGTGTTCGTATATTTTCATTCCATTTTTAGTCAAACTTTTCACACTATCTCTATTTGGCTAGCTGTCACTTTAGCTGTGTGGAGATACATTGCAATAGCGTACCCACAGAGAAATCGGACCTGGTGTAGCAGAAGAAACACAACTTTAGCAATCGTGAGTGCATATGTGATGTGTCCTATTTTGTGTCTGCCAATATATTTCGCAATGAATATAATACCTAGTGAAGTGACATCCGAAAATAATACGGAATTCGCTGAAGACTTAGCGTTACCTCATAATCGGACAGTGTATGTGCTTGAAATGTCCAAAAATAAAGAATTAGTTACCGCAATAATGTGGATTTATAGTGTCATCTTGAAATTAGTGCCAAGTATAGCGTTGTCGATACTAAGCACGTGCCTGATTTCAAAATTATCGACGACCGAAAGGAAAAGACAAAAGCTGCTCAAAAGATCAATAGTTGGTCCGAATGAGGTAAGTGTCCTTTACTTTAACATATAACATATTATCCGTCTAAAATGGCTCTTTATTTACTGGCATGAACTGGAAAATTATTTAATTTTGTGTTGAATAACACTAGATACCACAACTATACGACTTACAGGGCTAAATACCGCGGGATGATGCTAGTGTAATCATAAAATTAGTAGGAAGTACGAAACGTGCAAACGATTTAAGAGTTGGAACTAAGTCTCAACATTAATATATTCGGAAATTAGGTAATTAAGTAGTCTACTTCCCTACACGCTTTTCAATTGTTCAGTAAATTTAAGTACCGGGACAAAGGGTAATTTTAATTTGTACCCATTTAGAAGGTTTAACGTATCGTGAAAGTGATCAGCGGTAATTAAAACTGGTTGTGTTGAGTGATGAATTGATTTACATTATTTCATTACTAAACACGACCAGTTTTACAACAGTACAAATATTACGTATCTGATGTTAAGCTATTGATTCACAAATTAAGATTACTTATTATAAATATTTAAAAATAAATATAACTAAAATAATTGCCTCTGTGAGTGCGGCCTAAAAACGCCCTCAGCCTCAATCCAAGCCCAGGGTGACGTAAAAGTCGTCAAACGGCACGGGAGCACCGGACAGTGGTTGTGCCGAGCGGTTGTGATTGCGTTACCATCAATCGGAACGGCGACAGGCAGCAGTGGCGCCAGTTCCAAACATAATCTTCGATTGCCAATCCGCCTGCTCCGCGTGGAAATTACGAGCATTTACCTTAAGTAGACGACAACAGCAGAATTCGGCCCATAGATCGGTCCTTCCAGTAGCTCTGACCACGGTAGGTGCGACGGTAACTGTGGAACATGGGAAGCTAAGAATCTCCGGGGTACGGATCGCTACCACCGATTTGAACTGGCTACGTATAAAGGAGTCTGAGCAGACTAGATAAACGCTTGATTGAGCTGGAGCTGGAATTGGGAAAAATCCGATGGCACGTTCGGGAGTTATGTGGAGTCAGAATACAAGGTGAAGACACCATAACTCTGCTATCGGGTCAACTATTCTACTTTAGGGAAGGCGACACTTCTTCTCTAGGCAGCGTGGGACTCCTGGTGAATAAGTCCCTCGTAGGCAACATCGTCGAAATTTCTAGTGTGTCCGGTAGGGTGGCGTATCTAACACTTAAACTCACCAAGAGGTACAGCCTCAGAGTGATACAAATGTACGAACCAACCTCAACACATTCTGATGACTACGTGGAGGAAACTTATGAGGTTGTCCCATAGGCCTTACATAAAACTTGTAGGCTCCACTTTCTGGGATGGGTGACACTAATGTCAAGGTGGGAGTACGAAATGTTGTCGAATCGAGTCTTGGAATACATGGAATCAGAAAGCGAAATCGCTGGTAAACTTCCTCGAGAATGAGGGCCTCTTCTTAATGAATTCCTATTTTAAGAAGAAGCACCATTAGAAGTGGATATGGCAGAGCCCCGATACGGTGACAAGGAATGAGATTGACTTTACGTCTAGCAAAATAAAAACGTGTCATTTCTTCGACACCGAGCACACCCTCAGTCTAAGAGTCAAAGATGGCAAACATACTTTGTTATAAAATGTTCAAGTAGCAAAAATGTAATAGCTACAGTAATACGGGGCAAAAAAAATACAATACCCCCGAGGTTACGAAAGATTTTGCTACTATTTGCAAAATTTAAAAATTACTTAAATCCCTAAAACAATACTCAAATTTAAGCATCTGGTATGGAAAAAATTTTAGCATTACAGCCCACATGAGAATTTGTTACTTCAATTATCACAAAATAATGTTATAAGTACTTAAACTTTGTTTACTGTATGCCAACATATACTGCATCCATACATTTACCACTGACAAACATCACTACAATCATAAACATACTCATTGCCTTAGTGTCTAATAAGTACACCTCGCCCTTCCAAAAAGAGATAAGATCACTATGGACCTTACTCACAGCTACTAACTAAATACAAAAAAATAGAAATAATCAAACTAATTGCAGTCGATATAAAGCAGAGTGATATTCGATCAGTTCATAGGGTAGCTCCAGGTAAGCATTACATTGTAAGGGATTTAATCCCTGACAATGTAATGTAATTCGTGACAGTGTAAAGAATGTGCCGGAAGTAGCCGTAGACTTCCCACCTCTGACATCATGGGCCTCAGTACCTTGGCTAACGTGGGTGTGCTAGTATATCTACTGGACTTATGAGTTATAGTTGTACTAGCACACCTCTGCCTACCTTTTCGGAGATAACAGACGTAAAAAGTACCTTCTACTTTAGTTTAGTAACAAATATGTCTGGGTAAAAAAATCATGTCATTCTATTGCGAAAAAGTGATGCAAAGGCACGATGCAAATCAGATGTGATCATGGCTTAAAAAAATAATGTGACTTTGGGTGTAGTGTTTTACTTACATTCGTATCAGTATTAGTACTTTACACTTTTAATTTAATTTTGTTGTTAAATATTTTATTAATTTTTGTTATTGTTTCTGTTGTTGTCACTATTTTTTAAATGTATTGTCTGGTAGCACTAAAGCATCGTTAAAATATTACTCAACGATGTTAATAAATATTGTTATATTATTATATATATATTTTAAAAATGAACACATAATTTATCAATATTTTATAAAAACTACGGTGGCTTAAATACTAAAATGACATAATCCATAACCGTTAGTACGATGTAATTATTTTAGTTGAAATGTGGCTGACTTCTGCTATTTTTGAAATTAAGACCGACCGTTACTCACTTTTACGTCGAGATCGTAATCTGTTGTGCATAGGCGAAAAAGGTGGTGGAGGCCTGATGCTTTTGGTAACACAAAATATTGACGATTTACGAATAAATTTACTTACCTTTCCCCTTTCAATCTGACACACACCTGTGTGCATGCTACATAACACCGACATCCAATAATTCAATATATGAAAGCTTTTTATTCAAACTTCCAGACATACACATAAACAGTACCTTTTTAAATTATACTATAATAGGAGATTATAATCTCCCTTACCTTAAATGATCCGTCAGCATATCCAATCCCATCCGACATGGATACTTCTAAATTACTAACTTACTCAATGGCCTTTATGAACTTGAATCAATTCAATACTGTTATGAACGAAAATAATAGGAAGACGCGCAAATTAACGTAGATCCTCACCATCCTCCACTAGAGCTTATGTGCTCAAGAAGTGCCCTAAAACATACTATGTCTACTGTAAACAATAACTCAACGAAAATAAATATCTTTAACTATTATTTTTATTAATTAATAAACACAGAAATCGGTGACATTGATTGGACATCGAAATTTTATGATCTTTCCCCTGAGTTTGCTGTTGACAAGTTTTACAATTTACTAAATAAAATGATCGAGGCACACATACCCTTTAAGGAAACAGTCTTTTGGTTCTGTAAATCCAATCTGGTTCCTTAAAAGCTAATTTTTACACTAAAATGAAAACGAACATTTGGTTCCGTTGTAAAACTTACAACTACTACATTAAGAGTCTGTCAGGAATTTAACTTACTACGTTAGTGGGTCAAACTACTTATGAAAATCTGTTACAGTAAATATATAGAAAATATTAAAACATCTATTAAAGATAACATAAAATCTATAGTCCATCCACAATTTGCAAGATGTTTTCTAGATATTCCAATCAGTTTTCGAGCCAGTAAGCCCAGGAGCCTATGCAACCTGGACTCATTGAATATTGATTCCCTTATATGATTGTTAGCTTAGCGTAACTGAAAAAATACCTCCCATATTTTAGAAAAGAGTTGCTAAAAATCTTTGCGTGCCGCTTGAAATAATATTTAATAATTTAAGAAATGATGGAAAAACCTTTCTATATCCCCTATCTTTAAGTCAGGCTCGAAAACTGATATAGTTAATTACCGACCAATATCAAAGATATCCGCGGTTTCAAATATATTTGAGACACTAATTCATAGTAGCATATCATCGACGCTAAAGCATGTTATTATTGTGGAGCAACACGTTTTTGTTGCGGGACGTTCCACTTTGTCAAACCGTTTAGTTTCTACAAAGTAAATATTTAAAAGCTTAGACAAAAAAGCCAAGTAGAAGCTATATGTATCGATTTCCAAAAAGCTTTTGACAAAGTGGATCACCTTCTTCTTTGAAGAAAGTTATTCTTCATTGATATCATAGGAAATCTACTACGCTGGCTTTCTTCATATTTAGAAAATAATACCCAGGTTGTTGTTATGAATGGGTACGCATCCGCCCCAGCCCCTGTAACATCTGGTATCCCACAAGGCTCAATAATGGGCCTATGCTATTTACTTCATTTTTAAATGATATCTCATCTTGCCTTAGACATATAAATTTTTTCTGCACGCTGAAGACTTGAGGGTTTATACGAATGTAACTAATCCTAATGCTATATATTTGATACAACAAGACCTTAATAGGCTTAACGATTAATGTATGAAAAAT
>JAFELO010000392.1:153306-268387 GCA_017140195.1 Eumaeus atala | reverse complement strand
AGACATATATATGCAGCATGGCACTACCTCTACCTATACATTCTTCAGTATACATTTTGGAAAATGAGATAGAACATATATTGTCTTTAAATCAAGACACGATATATAGTTGTACATAGATAATTGTGATTTGTAGATACCTTCGGTATCGTTCGGTATATGAGGACACATGGCTTGATTGTTTGCGTTGAACCGAAACGACTGAAACGATTTCAAAAAAATATTTTATTATTAGAATCCTGCTTTATCTGTGACGAACAAATGCTATCTACAATATTTTATAGAACGTCATAGTACAAAGGTGTGAATGGAATATCAAAGTAAATTCTTACGCTATTTAAGAATGGAGCTGAAGAAATCATGGTCAACTAGATGTCCCTAATGGGATTGTTCTCTCATAAATTAAATTACTTCTTATATGGTATAGTGTAGTGTTTACGGGGCCCAATTCAAAATTTATAATTTTTGTAAATCAATTAATTTATTTTATGCATATATGTGTGAATGTATCTATTATAAGTGTGATAATTTTATGTTTATTTATTTATTATTATTATTTGTCTGTATATTTTATGTGGTATCTGTAGTATATAATGTAATTAACTCGAATATTGCATATGTCATCCACATTTTTCTATAGCAGAACTACTGAAAGAAAATCCACCATAGTACAAGTAGTGCCTTTGTTTAATTATTTTATAATAACGAATTTCTTAACCGTGTGATTAGTGTACAAGTATTGTTAGATGAAAAATAAATCAATTAATTTGCCCTATTTTGTGATATATCCCTGCCTAGCCGGGTCGGACTGCTAGTTGTTAATATTATAAACTTGTTTCCAGCCGGAAAAGCAATTTCTATCTGAAGATTCCGTCGCCCGTCGGGCGAGTCGTACTGATCGGACAACGAGAATGCTTCTGGCTGTTCTCGGCCTCTTCCTGTCCACTGAAGTCCCGCAGGGACTGCTGGGGCTTGCTAGTGCCTTAGCACCGGATTTCTTCAAAAGTTGTTACAGCATGTTTGGTAAGTTTCAAATAAATTTTCAATACATATGTTAAAACATTTTAAATTTACTACACTGTTTAAATGTGTGCCAAGTAATGCTTTTAATTACTTGACACACATTCATGTCAAGTATTTACTACAGATAGACTACTGACGCTGATACAATATAGGAAGGTAATAAATTTGCATAACAATAATGTGGATGTATCTTTTTGCCTCCCTTCTCTCATCAAATCGACCATCGACAAATCGCATACTGCATGATGCGACGCCATCACCTGTCACTTTGCATCATTTATCATGTGAGCGAGAAATACCTCCCCGGTTATGCCTAATTAGACTGCAATACAGCATCGAATTACCTCTTATTTGTATACGTTGGCAAAAACTAATGTAGGTCATCGGAACAACTTTCATTTTTGGAGAATTCCACTTCTTCTACGATGGATCGGCCACTCACTTTGGTGTCTATGCTTAGAGATCCGGTACACAGGGGTACCTTTGCAACCGTACACATGTCTCTCTAGTCGATGTTCAGTAGTATTTCTATCAAAGCACCATTAGTTTTACTTAAATTATGTTTAACTAGTGATCCGCGTCGGTTTCGCCTGCGAATAACATGGGCCGGATCGCTACCTTAATAAATTACGTACTGAAACATTCGGCGGGAATCGTTCTATCCATTGCCGAAAATCCGTTTTTTTATAGAATAGGGGTCAGACGTGAAATCGGCCTTTATACGACTATCGACGCTCATGAACATCACCCAATGCGTCCCCCCCCCCCTAATGGGCCACTCAAAAATCACACGAAACGCGACATTGAATATGTCATTTTACGGCGGTGTTATGTGAGCGGGCGGTACCTCCCTGGCCGTGCCCGCCCAGCTCCGTTGCATATGCGGATGCAGTGTCATGACACACATCCATGCATGGTACTACCACCGCATGTGTAGCATAGTACTACTCTTCAAATACATTCTTTATTTAGTATACGTTTTGAAAAAATAGATTACTTACGAACGTACATGTTATAGAAGAGCTTAGTTTTATAACATGTACAGATAGAACAACATATTTTGTCTCTAAAGCAAGACACGACCGAATACAGCCAAACATTATACAACTTATATATGAATATATAATCAGTGACTCTCTTTGGAAATATACACAAAATATGTTGTTATATAACATTTTATATATAAATTAATTTACTAGCGGATTTATTTATTCGAAAGCAAATCAAATATACTTATAAATACTTACACATTAAAATAACAAGCTAGAACAACGTCAGCAGCTCGTAAAAAAAACAAAAGATTATGAATATTTTATAATGAGTTATCACGTTTATTTCACAAGTTTTTTATCATACGGAGTGTAATGTATAGAGCAAAAAAGCAAGGGCAGCTTTTTGACGATTTACAAAAAATCTTAGCAACACGGTGGTGGCGTTGCTTAGTATTTTTGTAGTATAAGAAAGCAAATAAGCAATAGAAGCTTTTTATAAAAGACAAGCATAATTTTGTGCATATCTGTTGCCCTGTTTCCGTCCCTGCTTCCAATGTTCCACCCACAAACCACTGGGAACGCGGCAGCACAGCTATAACTTTATGCCAATGAGAGGTACCTGCTCAGTCGTGCCAGCCCAATTTGGCTGCAATGCAGCAAGCTTGTACATGTATTCTATTTAAACATATTAAAACACAAAATCACTCAAATCAGCTTGTCTGAATGTGATCCATTTTTTCAAAATCTACAGAACGAATTTTCATGTGGTTTTCACCCATTGATAGAGCAATTCTCGAGGAAGGTTCTGGTGAATAATTTGATAAAATAACAATTGTTCTTCTTTTATTTACGGACAATGCCGGGACAAACCGCTAGTTTGAAAAAAATATAAAAATTTATAAGAATATATAAAGTTAAGAAATATATAAAGTTTACATTTCATAAACAAGGTAGTCAATGTTTATTCTAAAATCTAAAACAACATATCTTAAAACACAATACTTATCTTGAAATATAATTTTAATTATAACTTGGGTTGTTATGAACAATACGTTGTACATGTGTTGAGAGTACTTCTATATTTTGGTTAGTAGTTAGAACCCATTAGGGATGTCGTAAATTTCCCACTAATACATAGATGGTGTAGATATTTTATAAGCCTTATGTATCTAAGTTTTGTTTGTGTTTCGTATTTTTGAGACATTAATTACGTACTAAGATGAAGTTACCAAACACTGCTGTAAAATGCAATATTTTGGTGATAAAATGAAATATTACCGCTTTAGTTACTGGCCTGGACCGTGTCATATTTTTTTATGTATAATGATTTCTTTTAGTCTCAATAATTTTTTTTTTTAATTTATTTGAAATTGATTACTATTTTATTTTTTCTTAGTACGGAAGGCGACGTCTGCTATTACCTATGCCTCGAACCTAATGTAGCGGTAATGTATTGTCCTATTTCTGAGTACTAAAAACTTAGTAAGAGGATTACCAAGTTCGTTATGTGCCTTGCGGTTTGCTATCCGTTGGCTCAGGGGGAGGGAACAATGCACCAAAGACAAGACGTAGCGCCATGCAGCATCACACCTGACTTGGACTTGCTTGACCGGAGAGGTACCTCTCGCTCACATGATACCGTCGCAAAGTTACACCTTCGGTGTCTCGTGCGATTTGTGAATAGCCGGTGACTTATCGGAGAAGAGGAAGAAGGTACAGCAATGCATCGGCATAGTAATTTTCATCGTCACTAGTCGTAATAAGGCCCATAAATCCCTCTATACAATAAAAATAAAACATGGTGACGTAAGCGAGCGGTGGGCTGCTACTGATGAATATAATGATACTGTTATAGTAAGTATGTTTATTACGAGGCCAGACCGGGGAGACTTAAAAGTGATAGCTTTGCCGCCGCGTTTCGTGCGGTTTATAAGTAGCCGTTTCCCAATTGGGGGTAAAGGATGGCGACGTACTTGTATATATAGATTTTAATGGGGTCCGTAGCCACCAAATGGCTCATATTGCCAGTTTATCCGGTTCTGCATACACACGCGTACGGTCCCGGGATTTTTTAACAGACCGGGACATACGGGTAATTGACATCTGCACGGTGAGTGGTAATGTAGATGCGTGGCTCTCCTTTACCGCATCCTCGACAGTGAAACACCGGCCAATTCCGCTGCAATGCATCATAAACACTACAGCCCAAGTTAAAATGTTCTCATATATTTCATTACCGGTATATGGTGCGGTAATGTTGCATACGTTATATTACACCTTTACGTCAATCCGATCTACAAAAATATCAAATTAATATAGCACTGGCATATGGTATTTTTTGGCAGCCATGCAAGTATTAGGTCCTTACATATGAAATTAGCGTTTTGTATGGGAGGAACAAAAAGTCGAATATTTTTTGTTATAATATATTTAATTAATCAAAGGATGAAACATTGTTTTCGATGCACTTATGCCATCTCATAGGTAGTTCATTGATCCCTTCAGCAAAAACCCAGGCGAAGGGGAATCAATAAAATTTTTGAAGGCGGGTTGGACTGTTCCCATCCGAGTTGTATTTTTTCCCTTGCAAGAAGTTAACCAAATTTCGAAAAACATGGTAATCCGTTCAATTAGTTTCCGCTTGTGGCGGGATTTGGCTGGATGGCCAGTATCCCACCATTGCGCTGAGCGTTTCCGATTATCGTAAAGAATCCATTTTTCATCACAGGTGACTCGATTTGAAATACCTTCATTATTGTGCCAGTTTAGTAATGTAACACAGCAGTCGACGCGCGTTTGATGGTTTGATTCCGTCAATTGACGTTCCCGCCTTTCAAGGTTTTTAATCTTTCCAATTTGATTCAAGTGAATTAGAACAGTTTTATGAACAGTTATGACATAGCAGCCTGCAGCTAACTCGGACGTGGTTTGCCATGGATCCGCAAGCAAAAATACATGAGTAAATAGGTGTACACATTTGAATCTGTTTTCTTACCAAAGAGAAGAATTTGGTGATTAAAGACTCCTGTACGAAAAACGCCAATTTCATACGTCCTAATATTTAAATATGGGTTACAAAATCATAATTTTTCATAATATAACGTGAGTGATACTTTTGCAACGTAATGTTATTATGACAACAAATTCTGTAATCATGTCAGAACGTCTGTTAGGACAGCTAGTATAATATAAAACAGTTATTGCATTCTGTGGAAATTCGCCATTGTGATTCGATTCATTTGAAAACGCTCTCTATAAATAAATTTAAAAAGACATTACTCAAGTATTGACCTAGTTTCATTACTTTTAATTAAATTAACTATATATTATCTAGATGTGATATCGCCGTAATCCATAGGAGGGGATGACAGGAGGGGGAGGAGGGGACAGAATGTTCCTCTTATGTTCATTGTACAGGTAGTTTATAATGGTAATTGTTAGAATGTTTACTTCATTAGTGCTCGGAGCATCGAAGACTGTCGATGGTTCCACTTGCCCCAACACTAGCGTTGGCAATGTCGAACCTTGTCTCACCTTACTACAGGTAATACCTTTGGTGAGACAAGATTCGGTAATGACTTAGATATTGAAGATGATTTACTACACGGTCACATTACATGTGGAACTCGTTGGAATGTGAATCCCCTCCCCGTGCCCTTTTCACTTCCCCGCCCTCACCCCCTTGCGTTAGTACGTCCACACGTCTTAATCTAATTGATGTTAGATCTACAGATATTTTAACCCAGATATAGATGATTATTCATCTAAGTCATCTTTAATAGTGTCTAAAGCGAGTGTGGTGCAATCCAGACGGTGTACGCCACAGCTGATATAATTTTCTGACCATATTGTTAATTATTATTTCGTATTGTTTTAGGAGACCTGATGGATGTGCTCGCGCTGTTCACTTCATCAGTCAACTTCGTGCTCTACTGCAGCATGAGTCGACAATTCAGATGTACGTTTGCACGACTTGCCCGACGCATAATGTATCCCGCTGAAGAGCCTATAAAAATAGCTACAAAACTCGAACCAACCACACAGGTACTACCTAGAAATATGTCTTTAATAATGTTTAAGTGTGCGTGCAATAGCTTGAGTATAAGGAAATGAAGACATGTTATATATTTTTTATATCTTATGATGCGATCATGAATATTACCACATAAGCACAAGTGTGGGTAAAGCTGAGGATAATAATTAATATTGTGTTAATATTATTTTTCGAACCATGCATTACTATTACAATAAAACTATTTTTACGGATTTATCGCGATTTACTTAATTATTTAATTAGCCGCGATCATGTTCACTTTAGAGCATCTGAAACGTTGGGCTACTTAAATAATTATATTAACCACGATAAAATCCGTAAAAACAGTTTTACTGTATTGAGTAACATTCGCGTAAAGTTAAGACATGAACTTGCATCACTACTTTTGCTCATTCCATTAAGTATCAATTACAACTGTGACGTCCACACACGTTGCTATTTTTTGCAGACTGTTAAATGATGTTAGGTTGATAATTATACTACACATTGGTAAATGAAAAATAAAATTGGGTACACTTTTAAGACTTGTCTATACCTCGTTTGTCAATTATTAGTATAACTTTATGCCCTCAATAACTTGTGAGTGTTAAAAACCGTTGTCTTTTGACAAAATTAGTAAAAATTGACAATAACGTCGTGGCCAAGGTGACCACTTACTACCCTCAAAGTATTTAAATTTAAGATATTGTATAAAATTAATTAAACAGTTTTCAACGTTATTTGCCTAAGTAACCATATTTAAGTTTATATGCTGCTAAAATCGTTGCAGTATCGCAGTCGAATCAGCATAATACGACGGTAACGAATGTTCTGTGGAAGTACTATTGTGATTTTTTTGGCGAGTACCAACAACTACAAGTACCAAAACACTTTAAAAATAGAGAAACAAACTGAATATGAGTTAATAGGACGTCACACGATTCGATTAGCGTCTACCCCCAACCGATTCATAATTGAAATGTAATGTTTTAAATGTTACAAATAAAACCAACTTTTTCGTCCAACTAAATACCTTATATTATGTACTTAATTTAGTAGTAGTTAGTAGTTAATACACTAACTACCCCTAGACATTGTAGCCCAAGACCCTGATTAGTCCTATATGTACTACATAGTTTGCTCTAAAATAAACCGTCCTCCTCATCGTTGAGTTCGCTTAACGTGAAGGTTTCTAAAAAGTGTCAATTTTATGTACCACAATCTGTATGATAAATATACTGTAGCGGTCACATTTCTCGTTAGGCAAGCAACGGATGAAAATCGTGTTTCAAAAATTATGTTGGGTCATAAATTTCGGTAGTAAAAGAGAATTTTAATGCAAACTCCGTCAGAATAATCTGACGAGGGTTTAGAATAATGCTTATATTTTTATCTACTTTTCACAAAGGAGAATTAAACTGTCCCAAAAACAATTATTACTTTTGTAAACTCAGTATCTTCTTGAAACAAATTTTGATCAAAACATTTTTAGTATTCGTATTTTGTGTCTTACATTCAATCAATGTATAACGATTGATTACGAAAGATCAAATTATAAATAATTTAAGAATTATTCATTCAGGAAAATTGGTCCATAAAAATATGTTTTCGGAATCAATGTTTTAGAAGCTTAGATCGTGGCTTCCGTTCTCTTTATCTCGTAGGCATAGTTCTAAACACCTATGTCATTATATAGCGTGATATATCAAAAATACTAATAAATGTAATTGAAATAACTCAATAAAAACAATCCAACGACAAAATTGGGTTCAAAAATAAAGATGACACGGGATTTCAGAGGCAGAATGGTGTAGCACATTTGAAATCCCCAATAACTTCGACCTACAACCTGAATCTCGGACCTCACTCTACTTCTAAACATACTCACTATTAAACAAATGAGACAAAAAATATCGTATAAGTAGGGTTCATATAATGTTAAAAGCAAAAAAAAAGCCTACAACAAAAACTTATTCAATTTAGGAAAATAATTTTGTCTCAACTGAAATATTTTATTGCTTTCAATGTTATATTTTTTTATTAAAGAAATTATACACAACAACAAGATTTATACTTAAATGTTTGTGTAATATTTAACTTTGTAATTAATTCTGTTTTTACTTACCCGCATAACGTTATGTAGCTATTCAATTACTGAGCTAATAAAAAGTTGGACAGTACTTTAGATACCGAGCCCAGTATAACAAAAATAAAAGTTTGAATTTTGTATTCAAAGTATTACTTAATGTTTGTGGCTTGTAAAACTGTGTATTACATATCTGAATAACTTTTAAAGTAATCTTCAAATTATTAATAACTTGAGCATTATTCATAACATAACTTAATTGCAAATAAACAACGTGAGTTAAGGAGTAAGGCCCCGCATTTTAAGTACAGTTAGCTACCACTATGTTCAGATCATTATCACTGCTGTCTTCAGTAACAAGAACTTGTTTTCACGTCAGTTCCATTGGGTTAGGCAGAAAGTACTGAGTGACAAACGTCTCAATGTCGATAAATATTTGTCACATTATCTTCGCACTCATCACACGAACACTTTTTTGACACAATTTTCCAACATTATTACTTTATATCTGTATAATAATAGTATTATTGGTATAATAATAGTATTATTAGTATAATAATACTATTATTAGTATAATAATACTATTATTAGTATAATAATAGTATTTTTAGTGGAATGAATATGCCACATGACTCCAGTCTTGTGTTATATACTCTAAGGATCCGATTATATGTACTAGGTGATGGGTTCTTGTTCAAGCGTCAATTGCGTACACTACATACGAACCCCACCATAGTTCAAGCCTTGTCGTGGTGGCGGGAGTCAGTAGCCTGGGGTGAACGGAGTCACCTCGGGTGAAGCCACCGAAGAGGGTGCTGCGTTTGTACCCCTCTCATAAGTAGAGGGAGGTAGTAGGGCAAGAGGAGAGGATTGGAACCTCACCCCATTGCACTGTCCCAAATTTGGTGGGGTTGTCCTGTAGTGTGGGACAACCCTATCTGTGGAGGAGATGTGTGTGGGGCTGACTAGCCGTCGACGTGACCTTGATGATTTTGTTGTTCCGGGGCACCTCACCAAAGGCGGCACTGGTGGCACTCGCGGTGTTTTTATAGGTATTCGACACTATAATGTGCCGCGAGCCCCACACACCACTGGACTCCACGCAGGGCCAGTGAAGGCATGCAAAAGCGATTATCCGCGTCAACAAAAAAGGCTACATACTATGTTCCACTTGACTTAGGCCAATTGTATCAAGTCTTGAACCAATATGAAGCTAAACACTACGCAGACTTTTATAGACAACTTTTAGTGCCCTTCTCCGTAGGCGACTGGTCGTCTCACAAAACTCCTCGCAAAGTTACTGACACTAACTACAATTAATGACCAGCACTGCGCCTACTTCAACATTAATTTACCGGATGATATTCAACGTGGACTAATTCCACTAATTGTAATTTACCTCTACGACACATAATCCAACCAACACTCAACATTATTAGTACCACGTGTCGTCGTATACTCCTTTAACGAACCCGTAATGTTGACGTATCTCATCTTGTAACATACTTGTAAATACTGTCTCATGGCAACACTAGTAAATGTATAAAATGTGCAGAATTGTGTATAATAATTCAAACGAGATGTACAAGGATATAACTGTGTGATAGCATTCTCATGTTCAAGACTTCGCTATTCACATTATTCTGCTGGGACACAGATGTTGATATTTGGTAGAAAGCTATATATGGAGACGTAACGGGATTGTCGGCTGCCCCAATTACATTTCCATTTGCTGTGTGTAGAGTGCATTATATACACAGATAGAAATCAATGTTCGAACAGTGAAATCCTTTGGTTATTTCAAGTGTCTTGTCGAAATATCTTAAATACTTGTAATATCCAAAACGCGCTATACTAAAAAGCGTTATTCCCTTGTCTTTTTAATTGTACTTTTGCCCCCTAAAAGAGAAATCGGAGCCTTTTCATGATTACCGACGCCATAAACATCCGTATAATTGCTATGCCAATGAGTTCTCCTGCTTTCCTCTTCTCTTTCAGTGGGCCATATCTCCTTTCTTCTTAAGAATACCAATGAGATTGTAAAATTATATTATAAAGGATCATAGATGTGACCTAAAATCCTGTCCAGCTGAATTTTTTTTTGGACGCTCAGAAGTACAGCTTCAAAAACTTACGTGCAACATCTACATACCAAGTAAACTGGTGAAATACTTCACTGTATAAGTTAAGATGTAACCATAACCAGCCAGATGACCAGTTGACCAAAAAATTTTGGTGAACATTCTCGATTACCGAATGTAAAGCCATTAGGAGTATATTAAAAGTATTGATTTGATTATGATGCTATCTTCAATATTAAAATATGACGTAATTATTTTATATTTTTAATAAATAATTGTTTTGTGTAATTGTATGAATTACAATATAAGACATTGCTGTGTTACAGTTTAATTCGTACTTTTAAAAAAGGTAAACATAAAAAGTTACGCCCAGAAAAGCGAATCTGTGTACTTTATAATTTCATGGAGTTGGCGTGCGAATTTTTAGTTTGAAACCTTTTTTTTTTTTGTTGACGCGGGGAAACGCATTTATGCGCCTTCACTGGCCCTGGGTGGGGTCCAGTGGTGTGTGGGGCTCGCGGCACATTATATAGTGCCGAATACCCACAAAAACCACCGCGAGTGCCACCAGAGCCGCCTTTGATGAGGTGCCCGGGAACAACAAATCATCAGGGCACCTCAACGGCAAGTCAGCCCCCGAAGAGACCGACGCCACCTCCACAGATGGGGTTGCCCCGCACCACAGGACAACCCCACCGATTATGGGACAGTGCAATGGGGTGAGGTTCCCATCCTCGCTCCTTGTCCCGTGCGCAAGAGCGCCGCCACTTTTTGGTCTTTTGTCCCGTCTTCTTATAAGAGGGGTACAAAGAGCGGCATCTCCTCCTGCTCTTTAGTCCCCTCTTCTTATAGGAGGGGTACTAAGAGCCGCCACCTCCTCGGTTCAATTGGCTTCGCCCGAGGTGTCTCGGATAACACCAGGCTACTGAGCCCCGCCGCCACGACAAGGCTTGAACCATGGTGGGGTTTGTTTGAAACCTAGTCCTACTGAAGAGCAAACAAATAGTATAATGTGAATATTACTCATATTTATTTTGCGTCTACTTTTGTAATCCTCATAATGTAGCATTATAAGCTTGACTTTAGTAAAACTAATATTTGTTTTAGCGTTTTGTAGACAGAGGTCCAAGTCGAACCATTTTGCGGGCTGATGAGTTAAATGTACGCAATTATCATGTTATTGGGTGACCATAATCACAGTTTATTATTTCAGGAATACGTCATATTCAAAATAAAAATATTTGTTAATTTTATAACATGGCTCATGTTTGTGGGAGTTAAGAAAGGAGGTTGCCCTCCTTTCTTAGCTCGGTATAATTTTGCTGATGTTCATGGGCGTCGGATAATCGTTGAAAGACTTCGATTGCTCGTTTGTCCCCCTATACTATAAAAAATATATCATTTTTAAGTACACGGAAGGATAATGTCTTTCTACTACGGCGAAGTTGTATTATTTTTCAAAGGTATTTTATCCGTTTGTTCCAGGTAACGGGTCCTCTATAGCGACAGATTGCCGCCCTTACCCGGGTGGAGGAGGAAAGCATTATATGAATTATAATAGGTAATACGCTATGGTTATAACAGAATAACAGCATTTGAATTATAATTCTTAGGACATAAAATAGTTTCTGGTACATTAAAAATCGATGCTTTAGTTATTTTTACAAAAGAAAAGTAAATACATATATAAACAAGTTATTAGGGAATAGAAACTCCTAAACATTGGAAAACTGAAATTTATTTCTTGTAAATTTAGAAGAATCATGTAGAAAAACTCTCATTGTCGTCAATATCAAAATATTTTAGGTTGGGTCGCCTTTAATGTTTCACCTTGTGAATGTCAAACCTTACCTTGATAAAATACAAGCTTACAACGAAAATATTGTAATTTTGTCACGAGTTATTTTCTCAGTGATATCTTGAGGGAACCTAAGTGGGTTGGGAGTTTGGTTTTTGTTTTTAAGATCGCTCCTTGTTAATTTCAAAAGTTCTTATACATCTTAGGGTGACATCAAAAAGGGGAAAGTAATTAATTCAATATTTTTATACTGTGGTTAATCTCATTTCGTCATGGCTTAATATCTGATATGGTTTTTTTTTTTTTTTTGGGAAGCAAGCCTCAAGGCTCCTCAATTAATTATAGAGATTTATTAGAAACTCGCGTAATTGAATAAAGTATAAGTTTCTTATAATATGAGTATCAACATAGGAAAATAATATTGTAAAGGAGACCGTATTTTTTTTGTCTTGATCATTGAAATATAGGAATTAATCTTGATACTTGTTCAAATTATTTAACATTTTCACGTTAAGCAGCACTCATCGGCGAATTACATACCTTGAAGATTTAAAAAAAATACGAGCGACGCCAGAGACGGCATTTAATAACAGATCTAAGAGGCGCCATCTTTATAAATAATTGTCAGCAAATGTTGTAAAACTATAACAATTAATGGTATCGCAATATCATTGGTAAACCCTATTTTATTTTTAATGAAGTCTATTACAATTTCTCTATACACGAATACTATTGTAATAGTCTACTACTTTGTCCTCATGATGGAACAACGTACTTATGTATTAAGATTGGTACCCTATGTTTATTGTATCTGCCTAGTGGTCTAGTGGTTAGCATGTTCAGCCGCAGACGTGAGTTCCCGGGTTCGAATCACGAGCCGGACCATACAAAAAGTGCTATTAGGATTTTTCAAATTCTAATAAATGTCGGAAGTTAGGTAGTTGGCGGTGTTACACCACGGAGCCTCGGAGAGCATGCTAAGCCGTCAGTCCTGCGCCGGGTATCGACTAGAAACCTCAGACATCTATCTATAATATCTCTATTTTGGGCGTAATACTTTAGATAGTTGACTCTATATGTCTATTGTCATCCGCTGATGGTTTATGCCCCGAATCCCGAGTGAATTAATAATATATAACGACTCAAAAAAAAATTACTGTCGATACTTACACTAGTAGATACTACTCGTGTGTACTGTATTTATATTATCTATTCATTCATGGATGAAACAGGGGCGGATTGCTAAAAAAATTACAAATTAACTATTTCTAAGTACAATGGCGTCGCGGGTGAAAACAACTTTTGGAAAACTCTAACTCTCGTACAATTTTGTTTCAAAGAAGTGCTAAGTTAAATTTGGACTCTTTGAAACTTTAGATATTAAGAATTAAGTTGCAAAGTATTCGGTTGTGTATAGACAGCTACGATACTACATGTTGAAAGTAAGGTTCACAAAGGACATTTAGATAGGTTCAGCGCAGACCGACGTATTATTATTCTTAACATGATATCATCCTAATGTGATAGCTATGTCCGGTGCTATCGATTCCTGTGGTTTGTGAGTAGTCAGTAGCCTCTTCTACTTAGTCTTGGGGAATGTAAAAGAGGTCAACGCATTGGCATATGTGGTTTTTAATGGGCGTTGGTAATCAACAAATGGATCTGACTACCAATTTTCCCGCCTATGCTATGATTCGCGCCTGCTACCACTGTCGAAACGTACACGGCCATTATGGGTTTAACAGGGTAACAGCATTCATTTACAAAAGTACAATACGATTTTACAGTGAAATGTCATTCTAATACATCCGTGACTGTACATAAAAATATATTTTGCAATGTCAATCGTTAGGTTGTACAATGCAGATTAGGTTTAAATGATGTGCAAAATTTAAATATATTTCCTTGAAATGTCAACCTTAACCCAACTTAAACACATGTGTGTTTAGGTTACTTTAACAAAGTGCACAATTTGACAGTTGTACATATTTTATATGGAGGTTTCGATACGTTCACTGTATGCCTTGATATTGTTTTTATCAGTCGGTAACAGTGAAAATATAATGCGTCATGCGAGCGTAACCGTAGCAATAACTCATCGATTCAATAAGAAATTTACACCAATATGAAATATAAATCACTGTTCATCAATAAGAAAATAATTAAACTAGGTATATGAGAACCTAGTGATATAACGATATTTATATTAGGTAATAATCTAAGAGGCCAGAAATACTTAATTAGACCTTCGTAATTAATAAAAGGCCTCCCATAAAACAATTTCTTTATCATTCTCTCTCTCTCGCTCACACGATTATATCGTGATAGTAGCAGTCGTTTCGTCGTGTCGTCATGTGTGAGCTTCCGGTGGACACGTTTGCCTATTTTATCAGATCATTACGATCTACACAACAAGCTTCTGTAATTTACATAATTATAATATCGTTACCTAAGTAAATGGAGATTGTATAAGCCCGGATTTTCATGTTTAATTATTACCTAGCTATGTATTCGTAAGAGGTAGTGCCATGCATGGTACAAGATACTACAACGTCCTATGCAAAGGAACTGGGGCCGGCACGACTGGGGCGGTACCTCTCGCTCACTTGATACCGCTCTAAAGTAACAGTAACTACGGTGTAGCGTTTCGTGCGGTTTGTGAATGCCGCCGGTGGCCCATTGGTGGAGGTGAAAAGGACGGCAACGCATGAGCATAATTATGCTGATATTCATGGACGTCGCAAGTCATTGAAAAGATCCAATCCTCGTTTGTCCCCCTATACTATAAAAATATCTGAGTTTGAATTTTTCAATTGGAAAATCTCGTCAAAATGTTCAACGTCTTCTTCAACCCATCCCTCCAACTTCGGTGGCCAGTTGGAGGGATGGATTAAAGAAGATCTCACAAAAATGAAATGCGACAGCAACCTGTCCCTGAGCTAGGGGTAGGTACCACTCCCCCTCCACCATGCTTCAAGCCTTGTCGTGGCGGTGGGGCTGAGTAGCCTGGGGTAAACCCAGGCGAAGCCCATTGAACCGTGGTGGATGCTCTTTACACCATTCCTATAAGAAGAATGGTCTCTCGTAAGAAGAGGGGCCGGTGTTGTACCGGGCGCCTCATCATCGACGGCACTGATGGCACTCGCGGTCGTTTTTGTGAGTATTTGGTACTATAATGTGCCGCGAGAGCCAACACCCCACTTGACCCCACTCTGGGCCGATGAGGGCTCGTAAATGCGTTTCCCCGCGTCTACAAAAAAAAAGAAAAAGGGGTACCACTCCAATGCCACCAGTATTCAACTGCAATGCAGAGATATATTTCTTTTAATAGCATAGTGGGGCAAACGATCAATCGAAGCTTTTTTACGACTACCGACGCCCATGAACATCAGCATTAAGCACTGTAACGATGTGTTGCCCTCACTTCTTCCTCCCCTCCAATGAGCCACAGGCTACTCTCAAACCTTCACTTCACGGCGGTATCGCGTGATCGAGAGGTTCCTCCACGACCTACCCAGTCGAGGCGGCCCAATTTCCGCTGCAATGCAGTATGGCGCCACCTCTTACTAAATGTAAATTATTTTGTACATTTTACTAAATACTAACTTAAGGTACATAGCCTAAAGTGTTCTAATGATTCCTTTTTTTTTTCAGAATGCCTCTATTAACAATAGAGGCATTCAAAAGGTGAATTAGTAAAATGTTTATTTGAATAATACTGTAAAACTACTAATTAGGCTTAGTTGAAGCTAAATATGTACCTCAATTAGGTAAATAATTATAATATATGTTTGTAATTATATCATGTAAATAATTCTAAAGTTCATAGTTTTCGCGTCTCTTGAGCCAAGCCGCGAAAACTACTACCATATGTTTTTCTTAAAATAAGAATGTATGATATTTATCAATTAAATATTACTTTTAATTACTTTTTAAGGTCCAAAGAGTGTGTCACAAAATGTTGTAAAAAATCTATTCTATCTAAACTTTTCTAATAGTTTCAACATTTTCATTGTGAACTTTTTTGCATTCTAAAGATTGTCAAATTTAAAACAGAACGAATTTATTGTAAAGAACTTATTGTGTTTAAATATGGTTAATAAACATTTTCTGAATTGTCATATATTTATTTTACTAGTCCATTCTGCATTGCAGCCGACTTGGGCGTGCACTACTGGGGAGGTAAATCTCGCTCACATGACGCCTCCGTAAAATGACAGGTATGTATGATGTTTCGTGTGTATTGATGTAGATTGTATGTAGTGGGTATTGATGTGGCTTACTGGATGAGAAGAGGAGAGGAGGTCAACGAGTGGTAATCGAATCTTGTATTTCTCAATTTTGGAAGAATTCCTTCACCAACAACTTCAAATATGGCGCGAAAACAGACTTTAAAAACAGTCTTCACTTGTTTTTAAAATTCTGTTCACGCGGCATATTTAAAAAAATAATGGGTTTTACATTACTTACATTTTTTGAACTGAACGAAGTCAATAATTAATTATGAAATTCGAAACAAAATACTCGAAATAATTTGAAATATATTCGAATTTGGAATTCCAAACCAAAGTTTTGGATATTTGTCGTTGCTAGTTTGTTAAAAACGCAAATTTCATATGTGAAGTAACTAATATTACAAGTTGTAGGATAATATATTATGATCATCCAATAACGTTTATCACGCGCGATTATTTAATTCACAACCAGA
The DNA here is from genome assembly GCA_017140195.1 of Eumaeus atala. Classification (NCBI taxonomy): domain Eukaryota; kingdom Metazoa; phylum Arthropoda; class Insecta; order Lepidoptera; family Lycaenidae; genus Eumaeus; species Eumaeus atala. Next base: position 251,666 of record JAFELO010000392.1, on the reverse strand, counting down.
GTATCTGTGTAAGAGTAATGAACGTGCAGGAAGCGAAGCAAGTATGTCGGGATCATGGTACTCCGTCCACTACTCTCTGCCTACTTCATTAGGGGACTGGCATGAAGACGTGTTGTTCTTGTGTTATTGAGAATTTGATCGAGCTAGGATTTTTGATAGTATTAAAGTGGAAATTATTTTTCAAGAGACTGAAATACGTACAATTTGAAGTAGCCAAAAAGTATAAAACTGATAAGACTCACGCTACAACTATTCAATAAACCTTGTGTTGTATCTGATGGAAAACCTAGTACCAGCAACATCTGGCTCAAGGCTGTTTCAATTATTTATAGGGACAAATGAGTAGTTAGAGCGCTTTAATGTCTAACGAATACTATAAGCTACTCCGCATAATTATGATGCAGGTGTGTTTCTGTCCTTCCCTCCTCCCTTCCAATGGACCACCGAAAACTCACAAATCACACGAAACGCGACAGTATAGCTGTAACTTCGCGGTCATCACGCCGGCCTAATGCCTGCACCGCTGGCCGGTATTAGGCCGCCATGCATTTTTCCCTCCACACCAATACCACTGGCTCAATAGAACTGTTAGTGATTTTTTTACTGGAATATATGAAATAATAATTTCCGATAGTGATAATTATTTGTCGATTTGGATTTTTTTTATCTGGACCGGTCAGCGGTCGAGTGAGGCACGATGAAAGAAGCAGTCATGTGGGAAGGCTGTCGGCGCTGCGGTTGGATAAGTACACTTTCTTACAGCAAACTTATTATTGTATATCTTTCTCGAGTAGCTGGAAAGAAGCTAAAGAACATTAAGTATGGTGTCAATGAAATATACATTGAAATTGATATAGAATTTATATCTATCTTATTTTCACGTAAGTATTTCCCTTTGTCTTTACCGGCCTTGTTTGTTTTGGCTGCCCCACTTTTATAATTTTATGAAGATACACAAGTTTTTCATTTCAATAAGGCAATTTCAAACGCAGCACCCTATTTCAGTTATAAAGAATCGTGTGTGTAATAAACACTTATTAATTAACAATAATTACAATGTTATGTATAAATTGATGTGAATAAAATTGGCTGGCTGGCTACGCATCCCGTCTTACACCGTCGCTCGCTTCTTCCAGAGTGTTCTATCTTGCTCTCCCAAACAGTATCATCGGCCTACAGTTTACGCATAGTTCGAGATGACAGATTATATAATTACGTAGTATCCTCCACTCCAGAACCATACTGGCCCATCTGCCAACTGTTCTTCTGAGTGTGTGACCAGCCCATTGCCACTTCAGCGAGCCTATTCGTCGCGTGATATCGGATACTTAGGTTATCTGACTTAGGACTTCGTTACGAATTCTGTCGGACAGAGAAACACCCAATTCAATAGCCCGTTGAGCTACCGCAAACTTGCGGGCCAGTCCTAAATTAGGAGGCCATGTTTCCGCCCTTTTGGTCATCACGGGGAGAACGCATTGTTATATACCGCAGAGCTTGAAGACGAAAGTCTTCACCAAAGCGATCCCCCAAATAATTAATACTAATAATTACTACCAACTTGATAAATGATGAACACTTATATTTCTTCCGAGACAACTTATCACACTGAAGTTTGTAACAGGAATGAATCACTCACTATGGCTGACATCTAATTTGTACATTTCGCAAGAAATTGGAGTACAGTAAACTGATTAAACTAACGATAAATTTAATAAAATAACTGTTTTCCTACTAAATTACAATAATTAAGCAACTATGAAATTTGGATGTTAACAATAAATATTATTTATCCAAAATATATAGTGTGTGATTTGACATGATGAAAATGACTTAGTACTCAATTTTCAAATGTAAGCACATAAAATCCATAAAGCAATAAAATCTCTACGTTTAAATGTATTTTCTAACAAAAGGAACAACGGGGTTTCTGTTACACATTGTACATACATCATGGAGTTTGCACATTTTACTTTCATATTTATAGGGAAAACACAATTTCTCAAAAGTTAAAATGAATATTATTTCCCGCACACAATCAAAGACTACTATTGTGTAACCGCACACACAATAGGGAGCCAAGACACGGTGGGGAGCTCGCCGATATTATGTGATACTCTGATTATACTGCTTAAGTATATACTATACTAGATGTCCCGGCGACGAGCGAATTTGTTGTCATTTTAAAGTAAAAAAAAAAAAAAGTTAAGAGTGAAGAACCCTTTTAACTGAGGAGAAAAATGTATAGTAGCCGATTCTCATACCTCCCGAATATGCATATATTATGACAATGAAATTTTGGTAAAATCGGTAAAGCCGTTTCGGAGGATTAAGGTAACTAACATCGTAACACGAGAACTTTATATATAAGATTAATAATATAAAGCCAAAATAAGATTTGTTTGTATGAACTCGCTAATCACAGGAACATCTAGTCTGAATTGAAAAGTTATATTTTTGTGTTGATTAGTTCATTAATGGATGCCTCTCATGATGTAACGGGCGCTAAGAAAGGATCTTTACAAATTCTACACCTAAGGGGATGAAATAGTGGGAAACCGCGGTACGTTACTTGTACGATAATATGTATTTTCTCCGTAACCCAATATTATATTTACTATAGTGACCTCGTGGACAACGTGGACAATTTTCGTGCCTTCAAACAATTTTGTCATAGATATTACTGGCAGCGAATCATGTAATGCAAGAAGCTCCAGTTGATAATTAAATATAACGTGTAGACAATATGCATTGGGTATTTATATCTCCGTGGTGCATAGCAGCCGGGCTTCATCTGGCTGCCGTCTCCAATTATTGCAATCCCGTACTGTCTCCGCTGGATTGGGATGGGAAACTGGAAATACTTCCTATTACTCTTATTTTCTTCTGATTAAATTCGTTACGAGTCCCAAGGCAGTTTTGAGCATGCTCTCGTGCTCCCTGCGATCAAATCAGAGGGTCACAAGTGGTGGCCTCCGTTGATCCTGGAGACAAAGGAGTAGCAGCGGTGGGAAGGTTTGGTGGGGCCATACCCGTTAAAAAAAATCTTATAATATGTAAAAACATAAGTAAGTGTTTGTTTCGTTAATATGTCCGTATGTCGCTTAAAATTTACATAATATGGCGCCTGAGAAGTGATAACATTATAATTATATTTGCGTTACGAATCTGTTATAAATATATTTCTGTTATTAATAATATATAAATAGTTAGTTCCATCGATGAGCAGCCGGTAGCCCATTGGGGGGGATGGGAATGAAGAAGGTCAACGCTTCTACATATGGAAATATTGATGGGCGTCGCTAGTTACCAGATGCTATTGTAAATATATGTGTATATACTTCGCATAGGTGGCACAAAATAAGTCCATTCACTCATTTAACTACAAATTGAAAATCCTTTGAAAGCAATTGCGCGTATCCAAATTTAAAGCATTTCAATAAAAAATATAATTTCTATAGTTTTTTTTTAAGTAAAGTCTAACATTTATAAAAGAGTCATGTTTTTTGTCGAAAACTCTTTAAATTATGTAGTTAATATGGATTACGGTCTAGTACACAACTTTTTGTAACTCATTAAAATTCATAAAAATATACATTTGGAGTATAATAATAGTCTACTGCAAAAAAATATTTCTTTTTTTATAATTTAATATGAAATTATATATTTAATGAAATATACAAAATAGTTGCGCACTATTTGTCCTAAGCGATCAAAAAGAATAAAAAGTGGAATGTCCTCCAGTGGAAACAGTGTTCCTCCTTAAGAGTTCTGATCATGTTATCGCGTTTCGTGCGGCTTGTGAGTAACGGGTGGTCCATTGGGAGTCATGGGGTGAACGAGGCACTTGTCTAACTATTAACCGTGCGAATTCTCATAGACACCGGTTGTCACCAAATCCAACAAATAAAGCAGGAAGCCCTAGTAGAAGGGTCTGTTAGCGCTTAAGTTTTGTAGTTTCAAAATCGGGTAAGATTTAAACAATTTCCAGCTTTTTTTATTTGAACGGATTTTAAAATATCGTAGGAAGGCTTAAGATTTCGAGAATATTACTCATTGCAATAACACATTATATATATATTTAACTAATCTAGCTACTTAAAAATTAAATAAACCGCGATAAGATTCATAAAATAAATATGATTGTATTGAGTAACATTCGCGTAAACTTCGGTCATCCTATGACAAGGAATTCCTTTTATATATTTTACTAGGCTAGTTAAGTAATTAAAATATAAACCGCGATAAAATCAGTAAAAAAAGTTTCACGCTATCGTAGTATGAATTCTCAAGGTATCTAATTTTTTATAGTATAAAATAACTCATGTAACTCAGGGATAACGTAGCATTCTAGTATTGCTGAAAGATATTATCAGTAGTTTTGAGTTAATTAAAAATAATTAAAACATACAACAATAGACATATTCTATTAATAATATTAGTAAGCATATCCAAAGTTAATAATATTGTTGATGCATAGGTGTTTGTGTTACTTTCCTTGAATGTTGTACGGAAAATGCTTCGTGGCTTACAACCGGTTACGTTATCCTAACGATACACGTTATCTAGTCTGAGGTTTGCGTCAGAAGCTCTTAAGTCTTTGTCTAAACTCTATGATGGCATAAATAGGATTTCGGACACAATAAATAGTTTAATAGGTACGTACGTTACACCTTATGCATACCTTACAAATTAATTAATACCCGCGATTACATCTGCATGATAGCGAACTACACATTGCATTTTTAGTATTCCTTTAGAAATTATGACGTAATTAGATAACACAACAATCGAAATAATTAATTCGAAAACAAAATGAAATGCGCCACTGTCAGAAAGTATCACTTTACGGCGGTATCAAATGAACGAGATGTACATCTCCGATCGTGAATGCCCAATGCAGATACAATGTAACATGACAGTACCTATTACCATATATCAATAAAGAAGTTAACATTTTAGTACTAAGTTTAATTTAATTCTAGCTATAATTCACTATAGGTAGCATAATAATTTAATTTCTTAGGTTTACGTGAATGTTATAACAAAACTAAGGTATATAGCGGTTTATTAAGTATTTTACGATTCCGACGTTTCAGAAGCTTTCCAGCTACCATGGTCACAGGTGGACTGAGATGACAAATGTGCTGATGTCATAAGTTATTTAAAGTACCAGAACATTTTATATAATTATATTATGAATTAATTAGTTTGTTCCGCTTAACGCCGAAAGCGCTTGTTATGTCGTGCAGTTGTGAGGTGTTACGCTTGGTTTTTGATTTGATTATGGTATAACTAGGTCCCACGCAGAAGGAAGCACCCAGCCATCTTCTCTATTGAAATTGTGTTACTTTTTAAATTCAACAGCGTCACGGATCATCCTAGTACGCGGAATATGTGTTCTTTCGTGAGGATTTGTGCTTTATCAAACCTAATGACACTGTCATGTGACAGGGGCCAACCGCTGTGTGTTCACAGACTTTAGATTTTTTAATGCAATGGTGTTCAATGTCTGCTGTATGTTCTCTGTCGCGGGTTTTGATTGATTTAACTGTTTGTCCTATATAAGTGAGACCACAGTCACAATCAAGGTTATATAGGACAATAGGTGGCATTTTACAGGTGGTAGAAATTTACTGATCATTTTGGCAGTTTAAAATAAGTTTTCATTGAATCTCACTTGAGGATGAAGCCAATTTCGTCAGTGACCGCTTTTATATATGGTAGTACTGCAAGTAGGCGACGCCGGCTGGATTCACTAGGTCTCTGTGGTGCAGAGGGGGAACTCGGAGCTTGGAGCTTTTTGTCTCGAAGAACTTGCTTGACATGTTGAGGTACAGTGTCTAGGTGTACCTCATCATAATTACCTCGTGAAAATATCTACGATAACAGGGGATACTGGTAAAGCTACCGAATTGATTATTCCACAGCATGTAGCCAGAAGTGAGACAATTTTGCAATAGGTCAGCGTATTCCAATGGTAAGTCATTACCTATTAGCTTTCTTGAGACAATTGTTGTTCTTTCGTCTCTTGGTAAGCAAGTATATAGAGATTGTTTGTCAAAGCTTACCTTAGTTTCGCTGTCACTGAGATGTAGTTGTTTTATCTCATGGACGAAGTGATATGAGTCCCTTGATGATGATATGAGTAATGTTGCTGCCTGTCCACGTAGTGGTCATAAAGTTTCTGCTGTGTTTTGAGCGAATTTGTGTGTTGGAGAGTCAATTTGACTGATTATTGGACGTAATGTATCTGAGTCCACTCGTGACCATGGTAAAGCTTCTGAAACGCATAAAATATATCTAAACGCATAATTATATAATTACTTAATAAACCTCGATAAAATCCGTTGATGTACTTTTAATATAATATAGCTAACATTTAGAAATTTATAAAAGATTTTTTTAATAGAAAGAAAATTGTTTTGAAATGATCCCTATTTATATTTTAAGTCTCATGAAAGCTTCAAATGCACTCAGAGAGGAAGCACGCCGTTAAGCGTGAAATAAAGGTGACCTAACATTTTCACAGCTGTATTTATTTAACATTTATCTCTAAGAATTATTTTGTACACAACAAGCTTATGTTCTTTACAATATCGCTTCTGAATTTAGCAAAGTAAATAAATAATTTTTTTGTCCCATATCATATGATTGGAGCTAATAGATATCAATACAAAGGGTTTTGCAAATGGAAAGCCATTTTTTAAGGTTGGGTTACCTCGTGAAGAAGCTCTAATACCCGCCTTCTTGTCCTTAACCGGCCTTTTTAGATTCTGTTATCCCGCCTTCTTGTCCTTAACTGTCGAGTCAATAAATTCTCTTATTTTGTAAGTGGCGTGGTGATTTCATTCCTTATAATGTCGTCACCCAACGGCGTGAAGTCTAATCTACAAATTTTGCATGATTATTTAATTTTACCAGATTGTCTTGGCTTTCCTGTCAGGATGACGTATTCAACATTACATGTTCGTCTTCTGTACAGATCGTAACATCACAGACAATTATTTTAAAATCTCTACACAAATATCATTGCCGCTGCAGCTGGTTCCTTCCCGAATGCAGACCCGACAGATCGCTAACACAAATTAGACAGATATCTTTTGAAATACTTGACGAATTAACTTTTTAGTCATATTTATTTTAGCGTGGTACCACAGTTGTTTAAAATGCTACTAGTTTGAAATTGAATACAATATCTAAATTTGCGGTGACCCGACTAGGATTAGAAATTTTCCCCATCATGATAGAAGGCTTGTCGTGGCGGTAGGGCTGCGTACCCTTGGATGGACCGCGACATCTTGGGCGAAGCCAACAGAACCGAGGTTGCATGCTCTATGTACCCCCCTCATAAGAAGTTTTTTGTGGCCCCCAACCGGGGCCAGTAAAGGCGCGTAAGTTCATTTCCTTGCGTCAACAAAGAAAAAAGGACTGGAACTATCACAGACCACCGACAACGATTATCATGTCGGGTTTGACAGCTACCTCTCATGAATAAACAGAACGACGTGACACGCGCACACATCTGCTAGTTTTTTGAGGGGAAACAAAGAAGTTGTAAGGATGTAGACCCAGGGTGGGTTGAATTATATACACCGCTGGCTAGTTCCTGGGACTGGAATGTCGATTAGCATAATTGAAGATAAACTTCAACGGACAATTGAACAATATAATATTGGTGTAGGACACATTTTAACAAACAACAGTAAAATTTGTGCCGAATTCTACTAGTTATTGAAGGTGTGTGGTATAACGTTCCGCTAACGCAGACAGGTAATGTTGGCAATTTCATTTAGGGTCACCATCAGTTATCAATAGCATATATTTACATAGTAAATAGATGTTTGGTTGGCCTTTAAGAAATTAATAAGCCTCATCCTTGAAAATATAATAAAATATCGTATCGGACTAAAACATAATATTTTTAGTTAACTAATTTTGTCTAAACCCCTTAATCGTTTATGGGTCATAGGTGACATCGTTACACTTAACAGCAGTGAGAGGTAGTGGCATTGCTGCTTTGTTGTTGGGACAGGCTGGCGTGGCCGGGAAGGCTGCGTTTCGTGTGGTTTGTCAGTTGCCGTTGTCCCATTTTGCACATAATAATGTCGTCCTAGCCGAATTTCGCTACAGCGGCTATATCTATTGAGAAGAGCCATCTGCGCTGGACATATTATAGTGCACAAGTGTTTATGCAGGCACAAGTTCACTCCCCATTCCTTTTTTTCTCATATTCCGATGGGATGGAGAAAAATCAGGCGCAGGACTGACGGCTTAACGTGCTCTCCGTGTCACGGGGTTGTAGCACCGCCAACTTCCTAACTCCGGACAGTTATTATAATTTCAAAAGTCCTAAAAGCAAGTTTTGTATGGTCCGACCCAGGGGTCGAACCCATGACCTCACGTCTGTGGCAGAACATGCTTACCGCTAGATCACGGGACAGTTTGTACATACTATCTATATAACGTAACTTTGCAGGTGTTAATAGGCGTCGGTATTCATCAAATGGCTCCAATGTTACTTTTGTCTATGCTATAAAAGCTCTCTAATTTGGTAGCCGTCGGTTGCCCAGTGTGTGGCCTAGCGTCGTGAAGCATCAGACGCGTGGAACAATTGACCAGTCTAGGTTGTTTAGCTGCAGGCTTTTCCGTCATGGTTTGCAATTGCTGTCAATAGACAACAGCAATAATATTCTGGCCAGATTTTAGAACAATGTGTTGAACAATACCTGTACTAGTCCACATAACGCTTCCAAGTCTCTTTTTTGGCGATAATTTTCGCTTGGGCTTGGATTTAGCTGGCTAGCCAGGATCCAACCCTTGAGCAGAATACTTCCGATTATCGTAAATAATCTATTTTTCAACATAAGTAATGATATGGCTTAAAACACCTACATTTTTGTGCCCGTTTAACAATGTAACGCAGCAGTTAACGCGCGTTTGCCGGTTTGCTTCAGTTAAATCTTGAGGTACCAACTCTCAAGTTTTTTAATCTTCCCAATTTCTTCAAGTAAAATAAAACAGCTTTATCACTAACATTGCAGCCTGTAGCTAGCTCGGACGTAGTTTGCGATGGATCTGCCTCCACCATAGCCTTCAATTCTTCAATTATAAATTTGGATCTCAGGCCACCCACGGATCTCGTACCGCAGGTTGAAGTTACCAGAACGAAAACGTTGGAACCAGAAACGGACTGTGTTTTCTTCTGCCCACACATCATTCGCCCTTCGAGTCGTTTCCGCACGCACTAGTAGCCACGTAAATAATGCGATATTTTAAGTTTTCTATTTGGTAAAATTAGTGAGGCAAACGGAATAAATAGAAGAAAAAAAAAACAAATATATGACGGTCACTGAAGCACATATACATAAGTAAATAGCTGTCCAAATTTTAATTTGGAATTTTTACTAGAGAGGAAAATTCATAATCAAAGTTGCCAGTACGAAATACACCATGTTCATATGTAAGGACCTAATATCTATTTACCCCAATTTTAAACGTAGACATGAAAAAATAACTAATGCTATGAAGCTATAATAAATAATTTTATCATATTATACACATACTGAAACTGTACTAACAAATAATACAGTTTTTAACGAGCTCTTGTATATTTTGAGCATTTCGTATATCTCCAAGCGGCTCTAGCGGGACGAGACAACAATACAAATCTGCCTCGTTTTTTAAAATGCTTAGCCGTAAGGTAATTCGGTGATTTGTACCACACGACTACGACACATATATAAATGCTAAAATACCCTTAACGTTCTTAACGTTAGGGGTATTTTATAGCCTAACGTTAAGAACATTAAGGGTTTTATAAGAGTTATTAATAAAAGATAAAATATTATTACCACATGCAGTCTTAGATCTTCCCGTGAGAAAATGCCTACAGACATACAAAACACTGAATATAGCGAGAGAGGGCAAGACAGAGCTATCAAAATCAGAGTGGAACTTGGCTACAGGTTATTTGTTGGTTTCTCGTTGAAATACACAGTTTCACCGGCCCGATGCGGTGTCCGGTGGGACTGTGAACCGAATACCTACTAAAATTCCGCCTATCCCAGTATGCCGATATGTTAATAACAGGCCACATCCTTCTGCGGAGTAGGTAGTTCATAGCAGTCATTTCGCCCTTAAAAGACTTAAAAAAGGAATATACCGCTGACGACCTGGATGTATAATGTTTATCAAATAAAACAAAAAGCGGTAAGTGAGATGAACGAGATGTGTAAAAGAATGAAGAGGGCGAATTGATGTTCTAATTCAAATATGTATAGTTTACAACTTTCGATAGAGTGGAACCGAATGATGTCATGCAGACTGAGACTTTTTAAGCTGAATGAGGTGTCATGGTTATAGCAGATGACAAATTTTACAAATATAAGTTATTTTATTACTAGATTATATATTAGTAAAACAAATACTTCTTTTCATTTGTGATTGTGAAGTTGTGTTTCGGTTTCTAGACAATAGAAGTACCATCATCATCATTCTCTGTCGTGGTCCTATAGAGTCGGCACAACATGTAAGAAACATGTTGGACTCCTGTAGTGCCTGTTTATCCGTCCGTCTGTCTTTCTTCTGTTGACATACTTGTATATCAGAAACGCGTAATAGAATCATGCAAACATCATTTCAATTATTAAGTTTGAAAATTTTCTTGTAGGAAGGAATACAAAGAAGGAAATCATGTCGTAAACAAATGATAGAGCCATTTATATTTACGCGCATTTTTTATATATTTTCTTTTCTTTTCTTTTCTTGAAATGAACAGGTATTTTTCAAAGAGTAAATATAAATATGTAAGTAATTAATATATTTAAAATGGAAAAATTACATGGCATTGAAAAATGGCGAACATTATGACACTAAGTAATTTCAAATTGTTACACCTCAATCAGTATATGTACTTGCAATTAAAGATATTTTGTTTAGGGTTTTTCTAATAAAATGATAGCGACACGCTAAAAATATTAAAAGAATCTGACTAATAATCCTTTCAGGGTTCCGTTCGTAGAAGGGAAAAGGATACTCCTATTCCAAAAAACACGTAAAAGGATCACGCCGAAATTCACTTCAAACATTGTGGTCTGCAATTTCTTGAGGAACAGAAAAAATCATTATTCATCAATATTAGTTTACTTCAACGCCATCGTCGTTATTTCAGCGATTTCAAAAGACAGCCGTATAAATATCCGGCTCATATACTACTTCTCGTTCACTTGTCGTGAAATTTAGAATCAAGTAGGAGCTGTCAGGATAAATAGAGGAATAAGTCCGACCTACGAGGCAAACCAATGAGAAAAGTTAATTTAATTAATGAAGGCGGAATAAGAAAGATTCCAGTTAACCAGATACGCTCCGAAGGATTTTATCGGCTATATGGTGTTTAATTACAATTAAAAAGTTTTGCCTTTTTACTCGTCCTTGCTTTTTTGATATGCAGATTTTTATTTAATATTTCTCCTACCCTCTCACGTCTACTTAATCTTATATAACAGGAAAATGTTTTCAAATAAACCGTAACCCTAAAATGGATTATCATTTACAGGATTTATTTGAAAATATAAATTTTAATTCCATTTTTCACGATGTTTTCAGATATATGGGCACAGGATATAGGATACAGTTAATATTCACGTGTATGCAATATAATTTATACATCATAAATATATTTTTCGAGTACGTAACACGCATTCGTCACGTCCTAATATGATTCGCAATTTACCTAGCTTTTTTATGAAGTAGGGGGCATACGAGCAAGTGTGTAGGGAGTACGGCCGCCCATAGACATTTGCAAGACTAGGCTCCTTACAGACGCGTTGCCGGCCTTTAAGGAATACGTATGTATTTTCCTTGAAGACCTCTAAGCCGTATCGGATCGGCAAAAAAAAGGAAATCGGAGGGAGGCAGCTGGTTCCGCAGAACAGTTGTGCATGATAAAATTTGGCGGTTAAACCACACTGTTGTGAATTTACGAACTTCAATGTAATGGGCTTGGAAATTGAAGTTCTGTCGCGATGTCCGAAAAATGAATTCTGCTGCTGGTATTAAGTCGAACAATTTCGGAACTCAGAACTTGAACCTCGGAACATCCCCCATGGAAAATACAGTAAAAGACTCACAGCGAACTGACATCACTTTGTAGGACCGAAGATACGAGCAGTCTGGAAAAAATTTGGTGGTCAACGATTCGAGTCACTCTACGTTGTATACGGTCAAATGGAACGAGCTGATATTGCAGGGCCCCAGCACAAAGGTGGGAGCAGTGCTTCATATACGGCCGAACCTGCGATGAGCTGGATGGAAATACTACTTCGCCCAATTGAACACGCCCAACATCTTGGAGGCTACTTTAGCTTTCGCTTCCAAATGAACGTTACTCAATATCTCGACACCAAGTATTTCGTGTTTTTTAGTGGTGAGCGCACAAACTTTTGTATTATGGGGGTTAAAACTAGACTAAATTTAGTAGGCACCATTCCGAGACTGTGAATAACAACTCCTCAACCACTTCAGACTTAGCATTGTGGCGATACTCGTTACCGTGTTCCCGGGAAATATTGGCGTGGCTATTGTATAAAGCGTCCCCAGTGTTATCATCAGTGTAACAAGAACCACTACACACACAACAGAAGGCCACTAGTCTGCATCATGTCATTGGTATGCGTATGCGTAGGAGAGGAGAAAACAGCCTGGGGGTCACCAACGCTGACATATTTCAGGGCGGAGCATGGGCCGTCAACCACGACCTTGATGCTGCAGTTTGAAAAGAAGCTAGTTTTTTTATAGTATAGAGGAACAAACGAACAATCGGAGCCTTTCTACGACTACCGACGCCCATGAACATTAGCATAATTATACTGATATGTTGCCCTCCTTTTGTGGAAGGAGGTGCCTTCACCAAATATGCCACGAAGCCGCACGATACGGCGGTATTATGTGAGCGAGAGGTACCTCCTTGGTCGTGCCGGCCCAATTCTGTTGCATATGGGATATAGTATTATGCAGCATGCATGACGATACCTCCTCCTATGGATATTTTTATTTTGATTATATTATTATTTATTTGAAGATCTTCCAAGTGACCCTCGACCACAACTCTAAAAGGAGCAGATCCGATCGGTATGGAGTACTGCTGCCACCTGTAGGCAGTATCTGCTCGTTTCATTTGACCGTATATAACGCGGAATGTCTTAAACCGTTTCATCATCATTATAAGCCCTCATCAGTCCACTGCTGGACATAGGCCTCTCTCAATAAACGCCAATACGACCGATCTCCTACTACTCGCATCCATCCCCATCCGGCTGCTGTACGGAGATCGCCTTCCCATCTGGCGAAGGGTCGACCAACACTTCTTTTTCTAAACACAGCCTCCACTCCAGAGACTTACTGGCCTATCTGCCATCTGTTCTTCGGATTGTGTGACCAGCCCATTGCCACTTCATTGAGCCTATTCGTCACGCGATATCGGATACTTTAGTTCTCTGCATTATGACTTCGTTACAATTTCTGTCAGACAGCCCGTTGAGCTACCGCAAACTTGTAGACCAGTCCTAAATTAAAAGGCCATGTTTCGGCCCCGTAGGTTGTCACGGGGAGAATGATTTGATTGAACATTTTCGTCTTCAAGTTCTGCGGTGTAGGCATTGAATTGTCCACGACTAAGTTATTTCCGGACCGCTTGATCCTTTGGTCCTGTGAGATGTCTTTTAACGTATTCCGAGAAATTATTCTGTTTAATACCAGCAGCAGAATTCCATCTTCGGGCATCGCAACATTATTCTTGCTTCCATCTCCGGCTGGGGGTTCGGTTAATACGTTTTTTCCAATGCATTAATATGCCCCCCTCCCCATGGGTAAAAGCTTCCTCCCCTTTTTACCATCCTTCCCTGTCTTTGGTAAGTGCATCCAATTCCTACCCGCTGTGTTTATTATATGACCAGCCCATATTTTCTTCTAGGAGGGCTTCTATTCCCTTTCTTTATCTCTAAGTATGTTATTTTTCGGTACAGCAGGGTCTCGATTAAGTATAACATTCGGAAAAATTAAACTTTCTTGCAACATAGTTCTTGCAGCATAGTTAGTTCGTATCGTTCAAAAGGTGCATTGACGTATCAAAAAGCATCTTTTGCGTGTTAAAGTTCAATTGGTCCTTTTAGATATTAAGTATTAATTTGTGAAATACTCTAATGACTAAATGACAGATGGACTGACAGCAGATCAAGGTTATCAAGAAATCGAACAAATGTCCAAAAGTGGTAGAACAAAATTGGTTCTATGGTGTTAGTTATCAATTGACCTCGCTGATGCTTTAATACAATCCTCAATGCTGAGTGTACCAAATTTACTTATAGAAATTGTGTTCTTTTTAAACACATAATCGTGATTCGGAACTTAAACAAACTCTATCTATCCAATTATGACACTGGTGTGAGGGTGTGTGAGTAGAATCATATCTGCGAATCTTTCGGGAGACAGGGATAAGATGAAACAACGACATATGCGAGTATGTTATATGCTTATGTGTGTTGATGCGTTACGTCAGGATGACACATGTGACCATCCTAAGAGATGGAGTATTACGTGTATGATGACAAGCTATAACCATACCTGAGGTACTCACCCAATGTGTCCTCAGCTCATGGCCTTCGGGGCCGTACTGGATATTGTATGTGTCTAACACGGGCATCAGCTGTCATAGCTGCCATCACAACAGAGACTATAACAACAATAATATCTGTGGACTTACCGATTTGGTAACCGTTATTTTAGTCCGGTGGTAAGCATCGTAAGGGCTTGTGTTACAGGTACTACAAACATATTTAACATTTTTATGTATGTAAGAAATCTTACATTTTTATTTCATAGATATGGCCATGACCTAGGCGGGATTCGAACCCGTGGACTCAGGCGTAACACGAGGACTAACCGCTACGTTACCAACTCGTTTAAGCGCTTGTTTAAGGGATTCCATTGACACTTGAGGCTCGGTACCCTAAAAACACTTCAATCAGGAGTACGAAGGAGGAGGTATGAAGGGCCTTTACCCTAGAATCATCAAATTTGGAAAGAAGTAGGAAAAAAAACCACGAATAAGTATAGAATAAATCAAAAAAATTATAATTATAACACTGAAAAACCATTACTAACTTCATTGTAAGGAGGGAACTTATTTGCTCAATAAAGTATTGTATAGATAAGATATATAAGCGCTGTTTATTCAACATATTTTAATTAAAATATATAAGTGTCTGATATTGTTGGATTATTTTTTTAGTGTTTTGGTATAATTAATTCTTATCAATATCACAACCCAAGGTAAATCGTTTAAGAGATTATTTAATTAAATAGAACTGAAGAGAAAACAAATAATGTGAATATGAGCTAAAGGAAAACAAATAATGAATTCAATAAAAAACGTTATCGCTTAAGGACAAAATATTTAATATTGCGAGCTCTTTTCCATTACTCTACGGCAATTTAAAACGCCACTCCCTGTTTATTTCGAGGAATCATGTTTATGGGTCGTTATTAGTGTAATTAAAGTATACGATCTACATACATTTGTTGTGTTTACGTAATTAATTTGTAATGGGGCATTTGTTTTTATAAAATTATAGTTTGCTGTGCTGGGCCGTTAGCACTATTATTCAGAGAAATTTTTGTCAGAAGCGTAACGGGAATATTTGAAGAATATCACAAATGCATAAATAAGATTGTCATCACGCCTTTTTAAAAATAATTTTAAGGGTAAACGAGCAGTCGGAGTCGATTGATGATACCCATATGCCTATGGGTATCATCAATCGACTCCGACTGCTCGCATATTTGTTATCCACATACGTTACTTTTCCTTCTCCAAAACCACAGGCCACCCCAAACTCACATTCTATTCGAAACACGACAATGTTGCAACTTTAACGCGATATCACGTCTAAGAGAGGTAGTTCCTCGTACATGCCGGCCCAATTTATCGACAATGCAGCATAGCACTACTTCGTTTAGTGTTCATCAATTTGATTAACCCCCCTTCTCTATGGATACATTATACCGTCATAAGCTGATAGTTACGCTGTCGCGATTCGCGGATTCCTAGTGTGGAGTATTAGATGGGGACTAGGGGGAGTGCAACACATCTCCATAACAACTATGCGGACACTTATGAGAGTCTTATGACTCTCATAAGTGTCCGCATATCATGCAAAGATCAAATTTCCCCCTTGTTTATAGAGATTTCATTTTTTTTTTGTATGTATACCGACGCCATTGGCAATTCGCATTCGCATGATTGTTACGCATATGCGTTACCTCTATCATCCCCCCTAATAGGCCACCGGCTACTCACAAACCGCACAAAACGCGACAACGGCGCTGTCACTTTACACCGGTATCAAGTGCCTTTTAAGTGCCTTAAAGTATAACAAAGTTAAGTTATTAGCTGTTTAAGACTTTTATTTCAAGAAGCTTTAATTATTTCATATCACAAAATAATTTGATCTACAGCTTCGCTCTTAACGAGTGGCAGTGTGTCAAATTAACACAATATAAAAGGACACCTGAATGCGGAAGACGTCACGTAATTTTTTCTCAAACCCAGTGAGATGTTCTGTATTCGTCTTAAGAAAAGTAGTCTTGTCTTGCCATTTATCTTCAGTATTATGTAAAGTTCCATAATCAATATCCAAGATGTCAGGTAAAAAATATACATATATTATATCGCGCACACGACTTTATTATTTTTTGCTGTTAGCTATTTGCACGAAATAAACTTTACTACGTTTATAGTTTAGGGAAACGGAAACGTTTGTGTGTTGCTTATTGACGACTGCCGATGGCCATAGACATCCAAACTGTTGTTATACGAATGTGTTGCCCTTTTTGTCTCCTCATCTCCAATAGGCCACCCGAAACTAACTAACGGCAGCGTATTTGTGACTTTTCGGCAGTAAAAAGTCGCAATTGCATGTTTGATACCACCTTCTTAGTCACGTGGGTTAAATTTGGCTAGAATTAAGCGTGGCATTATTTACTAAGCTGCACGTTGCATGATTAATGTTAAATGAAGTTTTAACGTTTAACTTTTCTTTTTATAGTATTGGGGTACAAACGAGAAATCGGAGCCTTTTAACGACTACCGATGCCCATGAACATTAGCGTAATTATACCAATGCGTTGCCCTCCTTTTCACCTCCCCTCCCATGGGCCAAATGTGAGCGGGAGGTACGTCCCCGGTCCTGCCAGCCCACTTCCGTTACATAGGAGGATGTAGTGTCATGGATCACGCATGGCACTACCTCCTCCTGCGCGGCATGACACTACCTCTTCCTAATTGGTTCAGGTGTGGTATATTCACAGTTACCGTTTAGTTTTTGTTAATATAGTGGGTATTAGTGCATAATAGTTTTAGTAATTGCATGGCATATTTATTTATTTTGTGGTAGGGCGAACTATCACATAAAGAAATTTACTTTATTATATTATTTAATTATCAATAATTGTAATTTATTCATTTTTCAGACAAATTTTTTTATGAAGTAAAAATTTATGTAATAGTCTGTATTACATAAATTTTAATAACACGTTTTATTTTGCGCTCAATTGAGATAATGTTATGATTGATAACCGTCTGGCGCAGGGGGAACATAGCGCGGTTGTACAGTGGTTGTAACATACATGTGGTGCCAGCGGTCGCGGGTTTGAATCCCGTCCAGAACATAAATCTTCTCTATATGTATTTCTATAATATGTATTTCTAAAATAAAGTTTTCAAATATATACTATTTCTTAAATGTATAAAAATATTAAATATATTTACTTTATCTAGTACCCATAACACAAGTCCTAATGGAACTTAGCACAGGAGTAGGCTAACCTCGAAGCTAAATGAACCGAGGGACTGCTCATTGTACCCATTTTATAAGAGGTGGGGAAGAAGAACAGGAGTAGGAGGCATTCTTGGTATATATATAATATATAGGTAT
This sequence comes from Eumaeus atala, assembly GCA_017140195.1. Lineage (NCBI taxonomy): Eukaryota > Metazoa > Arthropoda > Insecta > Lepidoptera > Lycaenidae > Eumaeus > Eumaeus atala. Next base: position 233,673 of record JAFELO010000392.1, on the reverse strand, counting down.
AAGAAGAGGGGACTAAAGAACAAGAGAAGGGGCTTTGCGCACAGGGCGACGGGCATGGTGGGGTGTTGCACTGTCAAAATACGATGGGGTTGTTCTGTTGTGCTGGGCAACCCTCCTGATGAAGAGGCATCGGTTGTTTAGAGGACTGACTAGCTTTCGAGGCACCCTGATTATTTGTTGTTCCGGGGCACCTCACTAGAAGGCGGCACTGATGGTACACGCAGTGGATTTTTGAGGGTATTATTCGGCACCACAATGTGCCGTGCGCCTCACCCACCACTGGACCCCACACAGGGCCGGTGGAGGCGCGTAAAGTCGTTACCAAAGATCAGTGCACGGGTCCAGTATTCACATAAAGGCGATGCAATCTCACCTGCTCCGGGTTCAGCAATGAACGTGAGGCTGACTGCGCCACCGTGACGCTGTAGCTGATCCCAGTTCCGAGTAAGGCTCCGAGGACGCCGCCACGTCAGGAGAGGCAGTGTTAGAAATTAATTTAAATTCACAATAAGATTTTGACATTCCCCAATTCTCTTATGCTGTCACGAGAACGCCGTTTTCCTGGCTATAAAAGCAGAACACACGAGTGTTCCAGTGTATTATCATATCATTACCTAGTTGTAGAGGTTCACATATAATTATCTCAGAGAAAAAACGTGTATTGACTACAACGTTATACTTGCTTCCCGATTCGCTGCATGGCAATTGGAAAAAATGAAGAAAAAACGCAATAAAATAAAAAATGTGATAAAATACAAAATGTTATTATCTAGAAGTCTACGACAGAATTTAGTTTCATGGTATATTTTATTTTTATAATATTGGTGTGCAAACGGTCAATCTGAGCCTTTTTGGCCCTCTTTCACTCCTCCCCTCCAGTGGGTCACCCGCTACTCTCACAAACCGTGTGAAACGCGACAGTAGCAACGCAGCATGATACTACGTCTTACAACTTAACTTACTAAATGACTAAAAGAAACCAAGTACAGCCGACGCATCGATGAGAGCTTTGTTCAATAGGGATTACTTGTATTTTTTGTATGATTTTATTTTTTCGAAAAACACAAGTTTTTAATACTCGCTATTATCATCTTCATCATCATTAATATATTATAAATTTATAGTTATCTCTTTTTTTATTTCTTTCCATGTTTTTGAAATTAACAAGTTGTAATTAATATACTTCGACGATTTAGCAATAAACTCCACAAACGACTACTTATTAATATCTAGAAGTACTTTTAGTTGTCATTTTGATGAAAAATTGTTGTTGTCTATCAAATGGCTTTTCAAATTGCAATAAAAAAGTTGATAACTTCGATTCGATCAATATTTCGAATCCTTTTAAATATGTTAAACTCTTTAATTAAATATGTTATAATAATTCTTCTGATTATATCTTCAAATGCTCAAATATGGACGGAAATATGATTGTAGTTCGAGTAACACATTGGAGTTAAAACTAATATAAAAATATTACTGTCATTAAAACAGCGAATAGCTTCTGATAAACGGTAATAGCCTTCGGAACGTACTATACAATTCAAAATTGATTATATGTGACAAAACCTACAATTTACCAGTCACCAACATTCGGCTCAGTATTTTTATGTGGGCATTAGGTCTAAAGAAGACTGAAAGATGTTCGCAATTTATCGGTACAGCGCCTTTATTTCCCATGAGTGTTAAGCCTCTATCAATGCGTCAATAAAAATAATATTTGATCCTCACAGAGATAACGAAATCATGGGCCCATTTTTCACTGTACACTTTTTCTTATGATAAGGTTCAAACGAGCTTTCGAAACCATTGACGACTTACAATGTCCACAAAGTTCTGTTTAGATGTAATACAGATTTTTATAGCATAAAGAGAATTCATAAATGTTATACAAAATATAAACTTGGAGAAGTAGAGGTGCTTGAAGATTTATCTTCCCTTGCCTCTCTATTTGAGTCGGAGCTGGGTCGCAAGCGCCTGTTCACAGGTGGGTCCGAAGATTCCGGATCGGACACGGATGTGGGGGTGAGGACGCGTGGCATGGCGAAGAAGGGAAAGGCGCATACGTTGGCTGGGGCGCGGGCGGCTCTTAGGGAGCGTGTAGAGGTGGATAGGGAGGAGGAGTTTGGGGCTGCCCTACGAAGGAGGGTGTTACTTAAGGAGAAGGCGGGAGGAAGCCAGGCGGCAACCCCTGTCGTCCTTGATGACGTCGAAAGGTGCGGGGCCGAGGAGGTTATGGTGGTTAACCTAAACCTCATTCTCAACCTGACGGGGAAATCGACGAGTTTGAAGGGGCGGAGGGGTACGCCGCTAAGATAAAGCGGGCTGCTGGGTCCATCAGGGACGTGTAGGAGTCCCTAGTGCTTCGTACAGAGGATGGTGAGGTCAAGCGGCTGAAAGCCCACAACGCTCGGCTTCAATGAGACCGGGGAAACCTGCAGGATGAAGTCCGCACCTAGTGTCGCGTATATGAAGAGGCGCATAAGAAGTTGGCCGTTGGGAACGGAGAGGCCCCAAATGCGGCCGATTTAATGAATGCCCCAGATGGTGGGCATCATTATTGCTGAGCGGATTGCGGGCCTTAAAAGGAGCCTCCCTTCTGTCCCTCCCTGTCATCCTCCTCTTGCTGGGGACAGTAGGCCCTTGGTCATGGAGACGAAGGCCGCAATTTCGGCGAAGGCACTGTTTCCGGTGCTTGGGACTGTGACACGTGTCAAGCACGTGCCCCGGTGGCACTGAACTCAACACATTGTGCTACCGCTGCGGTCAACCTGGCCACAAGTTCGCCGGGTGTGCCGCCACTGCTCGCTGTGCAGTGTGTGCGGACGCAGGTAGGCCGGGAGCCACGTGATGGGGGGCATGTACTGTAAGCCCCCGTCCAGCGCGGGAAAGTTCCCTCTCCCTCTCAGAGGGGAAACCGTTCGGGGTCGGCGTTGAGATGGCATAATGGCCAGAGGTCTCAACGTTCTCCAGGTGAACGTCAACCACACGGCCAGGGCTTTTTCCTGTAATCTATGGCGGAGTGGGTGATTGACGTCGCTATCGTAGCCGTGCCGTACGCCGTGCCATAAGCTGGGCTGGGGTTACTGACAGCTCAGTGCAATTTAGCGGCCCTGGGACTCTCTCGAAGCTCTGGGGCCGCTGGTGGGGCACCTAGCTCCCCCTCCAGGTGTCCGTGGCTGGGAACCGAAATGCCAAGTCCACGGCTTGGGGTGGGTAACCCGGCCACGAACCCGAAAGGGAAGGAGGTGGAGTTGTGGGTGATAGCTGCCGGACTGTCCCTGATATATAGGGACAGTCCAAACGTGCGTGTGATGGTCAGGAGGTTCCGTGGTGTACGTGGGTGGAGGGTGGAAACGGAGGTAGAGACACTCTCGGACCATCACTACGTACGGTTTGGGGTGTCTCTAGCTTCCGTGCGTCCGACGTCATCGTCGTCGTCGCCTAGGGGTCATAGCGGGTTTACGCGTTAGGCACTCACTAGGCTCAACCGGGAGCTGGCAGAGGAGGGCCACCAGCGTCGGCCGTTGGAGCCTCCCGGCGCTGTCAGTGTTAGGGGTGGATGAGGCGGCTTGTCGGCTCTGCGATGCATTCACTGTGGTGTGCTATGCCGCCCGCGAAAAGTCCGCCCCAGCGGCGGGCGCTCTATTGCTCCATAGGTGGACGGCAGAATTATCCAGCCCCCGGGCCGCCTGCAACGGGGCTAGGAGGAAGCACACCCGGAGCAGGTAGACACGACCCCAGGACGTCGACAGAGACGTCGAAAAGGTGAAGATCCTACAGCAGGCCATTAGCCGAGCCAAGGAGAACATTCAGCTGGAGCCAGTAAGGGATCTCGAGAGAGATCCCTGGGGCCTACCGTACAAGTGGGCGTGGAACGAGCTACGCGCCCAGTCGGCCCTCACCACGGAGATGCGCCAGCCGGACCAACTGGGGGGGATCGTCGGAAACTGTTCCCCGACACACCTGTGGGCTTCATGCCCCCCATGATGGCTCGGCAGACGTCAGACGAGGAGGAGGTTGTTCCGCCATCCGTCACCAGGTTTCTGTACTTGGACCGATCGTGTAGGTCGTCGGCTATGACTGGGTCCTGCGTGGCCGTCTCCTCCCGGGTGGGTGTCATCTTTTACGCGGATGACACCATCGGCTATGCCCGAGGACGAGACTACAGGGAGGCGGCACGGCTGGCCGATGCTAGCGTTGACCTCGTGATCAGCCGCATAAAGAGATTAGGGCTTCGGGTCAGACTGGAAAAGACCGAAGCCCTGCACTTCCGCGGGACTGGCCGCAAGGCGCCACCACCGGGAGCCGCACTGCAGATCGGAGAGAAGAGGGTCAGGTTAAATATCTGGGGCCCGTCCTTGACCTTGGTGGGACCGCAGGTCTGTCGGAGTATGGCGACGTACGGTGCTCTAGTTTGGGCGGATCGTCTCACTGCGAGAAATAAGGTCCATCTGCGCAGTGGGTCGTCGCAGTGAGGTCGAACCAGGGTACCGTACGGTATCGTGGGCTGCAGCGACAGCTCTAGTCGGCTATCCCCCGTGGGAGCTCGTGCCGGAGGCTATTGCCGAGAGCAGCACCTATATCTCTGTTAGGAGAGCTCTTGGCCTGATCCCCACGCATGACGAAATCCTGCGGGTTCGCCGGTTGCGGCTTGTGGCGTTAATGCAGAGATGGGGGGAGAACCTGGCGCGACAGTCATATGGTAGAGTGATAACGGCTGCCTTGCGCCCGGTCCTGATCCTGAGGCGGTGGACTCAGCCCAGCACACTCTCGAGGTGTGCGCGAGATGGGTGGCGCTGCGTCACGGTCCGACATTACTTGTCGGAGGGGACTTGTCAAAGTCGAGCATCATCGTCGCGATGCTCGGCAGTGACGAGTAATATCTGGCGATGGTTTTCTTCTGCGAGACCATTATGTCCCAGAAGGAAGCCGACGAGCAGGTGCAAGAGGAGGCTGCCGACGCGGCCTCCCCCCGCCGACGACGAATGGAGGTACGAAGGAGGCGCTATCTGCAGCGCCTCCAGTGTTAGTGCCCCTGTGTTCCGTGTCGGGCCGGGATGGAAACCCGGTCCACAACATCAACAAGACACGGCGTCGTAGGGACTGGTTATGACCACGTAGTAGACGGACATTCCCAGAGGAGGTGAAGTCTGGCCTTTTCGTCGAGGCCAGCCTATCGCGTGGGGGCTCCTGTGGCCAGCAGATCCGTGACCCTCCATTAACAGCGGCTGAAGGCTCCCGTAGGGGTTTAATGTCATAAAAAAGTAATTTATCACGCTGTGTCAATTGTAGCTAGTGGCTCTAAAATTAACCTAAAAATGGAGGCGGCCGCATCATGCAGGAAATCTTATTACAAGTGGACACGTGTGCGATATGTACCTCCTATCGTGGGCCCAATATGGATGCAACGCGGCAATTGTACTGCCTCAACTAAATGGTGAATAGAAATCCAGAATTTAATGCGTAGCTTAAAGCGAATGTAGAACATAATTTAGATTGTCATTAGAGTAATTTTCGTCTCATTTACACTTACAGCGGCACGGCGTTGAATATTCAAACAATTCAAGACGAGAACTTCCAACTTAACTGAAAGTTTTATGAAAGTTTGTACAGAGCAATGGTTTCTTTCATCACTTTATAATAGTATAAGTAGTAGTAGTTACAATAATGTCATCATCAGCTCATACGAGTATTACAAACAGCCGCGTCCTCCTAGCCCTTTACTTTTTGGACGCGGATGTTGGGTAACGAATTTACGCGCCTCCACCGGCCCTGTGTGGGGTCTAGTGGTGTGTGAGGCGCGCGGCACATCGTGGTGCCGAATAATACCCTCAAAAATCCACTGCGTGTGTCATCAGTGCGCATTCTGGTGAGGTGCCCCGGAAAAACAAATAATCGGGGTGCCTCGAAGGCTAGTCAATCCTCTAAACAACCGATGCCCCTTCCTCAGAAGGGTTGCCCCGCACAACAGAACAACCCCATCGACTTTTAGGCAGTGTAACAGAACAACCATATCGACTTTTAGGCAGTGTAACACCCCACCACACCCGTTGCCCCGTACGCAAAACGCCTTCACCTGCACTTTAGCCCCCTCTTCTTATAATTGGGATACCAAGAATGCCTCCTACTCCTGTTCTTCTTCCCCACTTCTTATAAAATGGGTAGAATGAGCAGTCCCCTCGGTTCATTTAGCTAAGAGGTTAGCCTACTCTCCATTAGGACTTGTATTACGGGTACTAGATAACGTAAATATATTTAATATTTTTATACATTTAAGAAATAGTATTATATAGAGTAGTCTGTGAGTTTAAGGTGGCCCCTTGCACAGGAGAGGGGAGGAGGGAAAAGTAACGTATGTGGATAACAAATATGTGAGTGCCTATGGGTATCATCAATCGACTCCGACTGCTCGTTTACCCTTAAAATTATTTTTAAAAAGGCGTGATGACAATCTTGTTTATGCATTTGTGATCTTCTTCAAATATTCCCGTTACGCTTCTGACATAAATTTCTCTGAATAATAGTGCTAACGGCCCAGCACAGAAAACTATAATTTTATAAAAACAAATGCCCCATTACAGATTAATTACGTAAACACAACAAATGTATGTAGACCGTATATTTTAATTACACAAATAACGACCCATAAACATGATTCCTCGAAATTAACACGGAGTAGCGTTTTAAATTGCTGTGGAGTAATGGAAAAGAGCTCGCAATATTAAATATTTTGTCCTTAAGGGATAACGTTTTCTATTGAATTCATTATTTGTTTTTCTTTAGCTCATATTCACATTATTTGTTCGTCTCTTCAGTTCTATTTAACGAAATAATCTCTTAAACGATTTACCTTGGGTTGTGATATTGATAAGAATTAATTATACCAAAACACTCAAATAATAATCTAACAATATACGACACTTGTATATTTTAATTAAAATATGTTGAATAAACAGCGCTTATATATCTTATCTATACAATACTTTATTGAGCAAATAAGTTCCCTCCTTACAATGAAGTTAGTAATGGTTTTTCAGTGTTATAATTATATTTTTTTTTGATTTATTCTATACTTATTCGTGGTTTTTTTTCCTACTTCTTTCCAAATTTGATGATTCTAGGGTAAAGGCCCTTCATACCTCCTCCTTCGTACTCCTGATTGAAGTGTTTTTAGGGTACCGAGCCTCAAGTGTAAACGGAATCCCTTAAACAAGCGCTCAAACAAGTTGGTATCGTGGCAGTTAGTCCTCGTGTTACGCCTGAGTCCACGGGTTCGAATCCCGCCTAGGTCATGGCCATATCTATGAAATAAAAATGTAAGATTTCTTACATACATAAAAATGTTAAATATGTTTGTAGTACCTGTAACACAAGCCCTTACGATGCTTACCACCGGACTAAAATAACGGTTACCAAATCGGTAAGTCCACAGATATTATTGTTGTTATAGTCTCTGTTGTGATGGCAGCTATGACAGCTGATGCCCGTGTTAGACACATACAATATCCAGTACGGCCCCGAAGGCCATGAGCTGAGGACACATTGGGTGAGTACCTCAGGTATGGTTATAGCTTGTCATCATACACGTAATACTCCTCACGTAGACTCCATCTCTTAGGATGGTCACATGTGTCATCCTGACGTAACGCATCAACACACATAAGCATATAACATACTCGCATATGTCGTTGTTTCATCTTATCCCTGTCTCCCGAAGGATTCGCAGATATGATTCTACTCACACAACCTCACACCAGTGTCCTAATTTAAGAAGAGTTTGTTTAAGTTCCGAATCACGATTATGTGTTTAAAAAAAACACAATTTCTATAAGTAAATTTGGTACACTCAGCATTGAGGATTGTATTAAAGCATCAGCGAGGTCAATTGATAACTAACACCATAGAACCAATTTTGTTCTACCACTTTTGGACATTTGTTCGATTTCTTGATAACCTTGATCTGCTGTCAGTTCATCTGTCATTTTGTTAAGTTAGACCAATTGAACTTTAACACGCAAAAGATGCTTTTAGATACGTCAATGTACCTTTTGAACGATACGAACTAACTATGCTGCAAGAACTATGTCGCAAGAAAGTTTAAAATTTTCCGAATGTTATACTCAACCGAGACCCCACTGTACCGAGAAATAACATCCTTAGAGATAAAAAAGGGAAGAGAAGCCCTCCTAGAAGAAAATATGAGCTGGTCATATAATAAATACAGCGGGTAGGAATTGGATGCACTTACCAAAGACAGGGAAGGATGCTAAAAAGTGGAGGAAGCTTTTACCCATGAAGGGCCAGGGTAAAAGCTACCTCCACATTTTACCATCCATTCATCCATTAACCAACATTACCTTTATGAAAGAAAAAAGTACCTTCACACCTATTATCCCCGAAGAGGTAGGCGGATGTGTGCTAGTACAGCCACAACTCGTAAGTACAGTAGATGTACTAGAACACCCACGGTTAGCCAAGGTACTGAGGCCTATGTTGTCATAAGTGGCAAGCCTGTGGCCACTTCGGGCACACTCCAATCCCGGGCACTGTAATGCATACTCAGAATAATCTACACATTATTCTGAGAAACAATTAATAATAGTTGTCCGGAAATAAATGAAAATGAAAATATCGTATTTTGGTTAAGTTTCATCAAGATTTTTGTGTCACGTTGCTTACGGATCCGGGGAAGGTTACTAAAGGCGGCATACACGAGGTTCGAGGCGGATCCTAGTTCAGCCGCAATTACATTCACCAATCGAATCCTATTCAAGATCGATGGCCGAGCATATAAATTTCCTCACGAAACCAAAAGAATAAAATGCGTTCATCAAGAGCTTTCTTGCCTTATGAAGCTTTTCAATGCCTCGTTAGACAACTTGTAAAACTCAAACGTTAAAATCTGTTTTAACTAGCTCAACGCACCTGTTTCACCCGTGAGTAATAGAGATTTTTACCTTAACAAGTTACACTCTAAGACCTTATTGGGGACTCGTTTTACGTATGGGTGAAAACCGCAAGTAAATCCATTAACAAATTTTTGTGAAAATCGATCATATACAGTACAGCAAGTCGGTACTGCAATGTAGCCTTCAAGCTGTGAGCTGTCGAACTCGTTAGCCCATCGGAGGGCACGAGTAAATGAGGCAACGCATCTGTATGACAATAATATAGTTCGATACGTCCTTTGCTCCCTTAACTAAAAAAACTTTCTAACTCTTTACTTTCTAGTGGTGATTAATAAAAATTGAAAAATCCGATGCGTAACATTGTTTGACCTTACTCAGGTTTCAAACTCGGGACCTCAAGTTTGTGGTTCAACATGCTTAATACGAGGCGGTCTACACAATTACTTCACTAAACCATTATGTTACAGAACAAGTGTAACAAAATTAAGAAAAACAAGAAAGCAAAAGTATATATGATATGTACGTGTGAAAGTATGATCTAATGAAATATTCAAGCCTCGTTTCCCTCAACTATATCTATAAAAACATTTCTGAATGTGTGATATATATACAAAAAAAAACAGTATCTACAGGGAACTGTCGTGTTCATAGGCCTCCTAAGGCTTGTCACTATTTCTTAGGTAGAATGTATCTGTTATTCTTTGTGTATTTGGTAAATTAATAAAATTAGTAAATTTTAAATATGTCGCTTTTTTTTCAATATTAAAATTTGTTAAGGCAAATCATTGCTTGAATACCTATGACATTCATTTGTTTTTCGATGTAAATATGATGAATTTTAATCTTCTACGAGTACAAGTTCTGCCTGTAGTGTTATCTAATCTTTAAAGAATATATAATTCTAAAAACTATCCATGGGATAGGTATATCTTAAGCGGATTTTTCCTTTTATATAACGTATTTAATGATATCTGTGCTATCACACCAAATAGGGTTTCACATTCATAATATAAGTAGAATTCTTTACTGAAGTAACAAATTCTTAAGTTGAGACTGCCACGTGTGCTACGTATTTATTTATTTTAAAATTATTTTAAAATGCTATAGCATTTTGTTTTTTAAGTTTGCACTTCTATTGGCAATACCTATGTTTTTATAGAATACCCCCCCCCCCCCCATCGTAAACGAGCAATTGGAGCCTTTTTACGACTACCGACGCCCATGAACTTCCACATAATTACTATGCCGATGAGTTGCCGAACCTTACACCGCCCAACATAAAATGATCAAACGTAATCTTCAGTACAATTAACTAATCATCTGTATAGCAGTGGTAAAAGCCTTACAACCTGAGTAAACTAGTTCCAAGCGTCTTGTTTAGATGTCGAAATATAAAACAAAACAGCAAATGTCCAAGAGGCGTCATTAAAAGGTCTGTAAAGTATACAATTTATTTCTTCTATCGCCCAGAGACCCCATAAACAGTTTATTGCTCTACCACTCTCTTAAAAGGAGATCAACCTTTTATACGCGAAAAAATAAGCGTTGTACTACCGCTGCCCAGAATCTATCTCTCTTTTTACATTTGCGCGAAGAAATGCACTCTGCCACCCGACGTGGGTGGAATCCGATGGGTGGGTAAAGCACAAGGGTGCCATCGCCCGCCTGTACTATGTTGCCCGGATCTGTCTGTTACGGGGCAAAAATCTGTGTATCACACAGTATTAATATACATAACCTATTATTCTTACTTTATTAACAATAGCCCACTCCTCGATTTTAATAATAAGCAATCCAAGCTTCCAGCATCTCAGCTTGTATCTATACTTAATAATATAAAGCTGCAAAGTATGTTTCTTTGTTTTTGCGCGCTAATCTTGAGATTAGTACTGGCCCGAATTAAAAAGATATTGTTGTGTTGGTTATTCCATTTAGCGAGGAATGCTATAGGCTACATATCATGTCGCTACAGACAAATGAATCGTAGTAACGCAAGCAACGGTGAAACAACGGGTGATGATAGTAAAGAAATAAAAGCAAACATGTACTCAGAAACAATTGAACCTTTTCGACTCGTTTCACTTCACTTTTGTTAATGACTTACCTCAGTACAGGATGAACGTAGGCCCCATTAGCTATAGATATACGCAGTTGCATATAGTGGTCAGTAATGGACTTTGCTGCAATTCATCGACGTTAGGTAACCAACTTTAGTCATCATGCGAATGAACATTACATTCTATTCTTTTACTTCACTCAATTTAATTTTGTGTCTAAAAGCATACTGATAACAACGATAGAGACATTTAAGTAAAGTAGAGTCCTGGTTGTTATTAAGAATATGCAGTTGCTTTCTATTGGAGCACTTGGTTTTTTCGATTCCTATAAATATTTCCATCATCAAAATTAATGTTCTGATCTACACTCTAGGCACATCGATATGACGAAAGTAATATATCCGGGAATTAATAGAAGAAATTAAAATAATTTCATTCAGCAGCAAAATTAGAAAAATAAAATCGTGACATATATTACATTAATGTGTATCATCATCATTCATCATTCATCATCATTATCAGCCACTATCGGTCTACCGCTGGACATAGGCCTCTCTCAATGAACGCCAAGACGACGGATCTCATGCTTCTTACATCCATCCCGGACTGCTACTGCGCAGAGATCGTCTTCCCAACTCAACGGTCAACGGTCGACCAACACTTCGTTTTCCTGACCGCGGTCTCCACTCCAAAACCTCACTGGCCCATCTGTCATTTGTTCTTCTGAGTGTGTGACCAGCTCATTGCCAATTTGTCGCGTAATATCGGATACTTTAGTTCTCTCTTATGACTTCGTTGCAAATTCTGTCGCACAGAGAATCACTTAACATAGCGCACTCAATAGCCCGTTGAACTAACACAAACTTGCGGACCAGTCCTAAATTAGGAGGCAACGATTCGGCCCCGTAGGTTAACAAGCGGAGAACGCACTGGTTGAAGACTTTCGTCTTCAAGCTCTGCGGTATAGGTGACGTGAGAATGTAATAAAGCTAACCCAACTGAATCCTTCTAACAGCTTCCTTCTCGAAGATATATCTACCTAATTGCAATAATTGCCAAAGGTAGACGTCTTCTACTAATAATGTCTACCTTTAAATATATGTAGCATTTTATGCCCCGAGGTTTAACTTGAGTAAGTTGACTAACTAAATGGACTAATCAACACAAAAAGATTTTCCAATTCAATCGGGTTATTATTGAGGTTAACGCGTTCTAACAAACATACAGAATGTTCATTAGTATAGATATATTGGCTGTACCTGCTAAATATCAAAATTTTAACCAAATCCGTTTAAATAGTTTTTACGTGTAAGTAAAACATTTATATTATTATACGGATTTTGTATACATAACTAGACTACTTAGCGGTCTTGAGAATCTGTTCCAGGCAAGTAGCTGATGATAAATGATGAGGACGATGTGAGGTTATCACGAATAAGCCGACTTTGTGGAATAACTATATTTTGAAAGTAGCGAAATTAAATTTGACACGAACGTTTATTAAGAGAGTTAAATGTAAAATAAACGTAATACAACACAATTTTAAATAAATTATTGCTCAGCGAAACCAATAAAGGCCTTATTGCTTATTCAATTAGACAGACCATAAAATCTAAATCATATAAAGCAATATATAATTTGTTTTTATACTTTGGATTTCATCGCCAGCCAACCATAAGTCTAAACATTAACCAATAAATAATGTCTTTATTGTTACATACATATTGCATGACACTTCATCCTCCTATGCAACGGGATTGGGCCGGCACGACCGGGGAGGTACCTCTTGCGTACTCGATACCGCCGTAAAGTGACACCTACGGTGTCGCGTTTCGTGCGGTTTGTTACTCACAAACCGCACGACCGCCGGTGGCACACTGGGGGGGCGAAAATGAGGGCTATGCATCGGCATAATTATGCTGATATTCATGGGCGTCAATAGTCGTGGAAAGGCTCTGATTGTTCGTATGTCCCCCTATGCTATACAAAAATCAAAGTAATTAATTTCCTATACTAGTATATGCTACTGTTGGACGACCGCATCACTTGAGGATATTCAAAGGTGTTTTGAGGATAGAATAAATAATAAAATAACAATATCGAATGTTTCTTCTCTATAGCATGGGGGGACAATCAAGCGATCGGATCTTAATGACAATTATCAATGTAGATATCACTTTCCTTCGATTCAGCAGAGCAAAGTCTATCCATTAATCTATTTATCTATATCCTGGAAACATTCACTTTTTTATAGCCTACTTGAGCGGGGTTTCTCTTGGCAGACTTGTAAAGATTGCTTCATAATCCATTCAGCTATTTTCACATGATCCGCGGCCAAATAAACGGTCCGTCAATTGGCCCTTTGTTGGAACGGAACGTTATCGATTCCAAGCGTCCCTACACATTTTTTTTTTCAAGTATACTTATAAATAATGTGCCGTATACAACGAGGCTCTCGAGCTTTATTTTATATAAAGATATAAGCGAGGCTGTCATTTAATAAGCAACATTGAATGTAACTTATGAAATATCTTTTTCATGTTGTATTTCAGTAATAAAATTACAATTTTAAATACAAAATCACAGAACAAAAAAGAACCCATTCTTTCAATTTGTTAATATCAATTTACATTCATTTCATTTGTAAATATATTTTACACAATAGCCCATCTTTAATATTACTTCTACAGTAATAAAATCACGTTACTATGCCAAACTTGAATTTAATAACCTATTTTATTTGTGCTTGGATTCACTGGTACATACAATAATTCTACGACATGTTTTAGTATATACAAGTATGTGTAAATACCTAATATTTTTGTCTAAATTTCAATCTAATATAATGACAAACATGCACCAACCTGTGTGATACAATTTCACAAAAACAATACAGCATATGTCATCCTTGTAGACTACTTACTAAAATAATTTTGTAAATGCATGTTTTTAGATCATTTTCTTAAAACAAAATTAAAGCCACCGAATTAATTATAACTCATATATTGCATTTTGTGTTTGTTGGTAAGTATGAGTAATAATTAATTAACGTAAATATTTAAATTATATTTCTATTGTTTGGGGAGGAAAGGTTTTCTCGTGGCGACCACGCACCTGAGTGCTGGAGGGCCTTCTACCCCGTGGACTGATTACTTGATTAAGGTTGTGCGGTGCCGCTGGATGTGGCTGGCTGTAGTAGCTCATGACACTAACTTCTTGCGCTCTATGGGGGAGCTTTCCATCAAACACTGAATGTTGCCATACAACGTGAGTGAGTGAGAGAGTGAAAATGATGATAATACAGCTTTTTTAACAGAACTCTGTATTTGTTCAGCTGTAGAAAGTTATACAGGATATACACTACACCAACGGATAATAATGATAAATTTAATATTAAATTTTTTATTTTATTTACAATTGACCTTTATCATGATTATCACAAAATCATTCAATAATTTTCTTTAGGTTCATGCTTTAAACATATTAACTATCCACAAAATATGGAATGTATCCCGAAGAGTTTTCAATATTCTCAACTTGACTCTTAACTCCAAACACTTCCGTTGGTAGTAGTTTCTCGAACTCATGGAATAATTTTCTCCACTGACCTGATTATGTTGCTATATCGTGGATAACGGCGCCATGTTACAAGGGGATCGTAAAGGCTCTATCTATCACCTCAAATTTTTGTGACGCGAAGCAAATAATTACGAACCTGTCCGAGATAATTATTAATAACTCCAAAGTCGCGTAACAATAAACATAAAAATGCTACCTTTAAATATAAGTGAAATCTGTATTTATGCGCATTGCGCACTATTTGAGACGTTATAGGTTAACCCACATTAAGCTCACTATTTCCCATTTTTAAATGCAATCACGCCGACACATGCGACATCCGCTTAAAAAAATTAAACCGATTAGAACTTTTTATTGGATCGATTGTATATTACATATTGAATGCGTGTGTATTATTTTTCTAGAAACGGTAGCCTTCATTTCTGTGTACTATTCCCATTTACATGGATATATTTTCTCTATTATTAATGGTAGTAGAGTAAGAGTATGTTTTATCTTCCATATAATCTCCGAGGTCACGTGAGTTTCTCTACAAGTTACAAAGTAATTTAGATCCCGATACAGTGGTCATCGTTCTACAAACTACACTGAAGCAGTTTACGGTCACTTTCTGCTCAACATTTTGGACTAAGTCTTATATAAACCTTTGATAGACTAAGACAATGAAGTAAACTTGGACGTAATCAGAATAAAATAAGAGAAACAAATTTGAGCATTTGTAAAGGAAGGCAAAAACAATTACATATAAGATATATAGATTCTGTGTCAAGTAGTTCAAAACTTGTACTGTGGTTAATATCTGAGATATGAAAAATTAATTTAATTTTATTTTGCCAATAAGGAGACATCTCCAGCAATTTCATCATGTGAGTGAGAAGTGACTCCCCAGTAATGTTGACCGAATTGTGCTCCAATAAAGAATGGCTCTACCACTGACTAAAAGGTTAGAGGAAAGGTGTGTGTTGTTGTTGTTGTTGTACAAAGAGTAAAATTTTATAATAGCAGCCGAATGATAATTAGCTAGATACTTCCGGAGAGAACGAAATGAAGGATATATAACACTTTCAACATTTTTATACTCTTCTTTTAAAGGAAAACTTTTCCTACTACAAATCTAAAGGTACGAAGAAAATTAATGAAGAAGCCGAATGAATAAAGGTGTAAACTTAATCGTCGAATTATACAATAAACCAAGGTTTTAAATTTTAGGTTATTTACAAAGAATTATCAAACAACGTTATATTAGACATTTGTGCTTATTTACATTTGCATAACTGAAAGGTAGGTAATAACTGATGCGCAAAGACAAATCCCTGGGGCACTCCTGGATAAATATAACAGACGTAACGTATGCCAAGTAATATTGATATTTCCCTGTCTTTCTTAATAGAAGAACAGCTAAATTGGTCGTATCATCTCAACTAATAAGTACCTCTCATGAATACTGCCTTAAAATTATTTCTTTTTTTTACTCCGTATGGTTTGTACTTACAAACCGGTGCCGTGTTAGACTGAAAAAGTGTAACGCATCTGCATTTGCAATTGTCAGTAGCTATCAAATGTTTATCGGGGGATAAATTGCTAAAACACTCAGTTTACACGTATGCCATGTTATTATCATCTAATATCAGTTATTTATTATCATCTAACAACAAGCATTTTAGAATACATGATACCTCACGGAAGCAATTTAAATTATGTGATAGATACTTTAAAACAATACATAATTCATGCGAAATATATATACTATTCAAAACAAAATAAGGGCTACTAAGATTTTTCGATGTAACATGAAAATAATAAAGACATTAACTTGCTTAAGTTATGTAACTACAAAATAATGTTATTGATTAAAATATAGGCCAACAATTGCTTAAAATAATGATCATGAATTGTTTTCTTTATGTTCATAATAAAATTGGCCATTTTGAATGAAAAACATGAACAAAAGCAATCACCGGAAAAAGACAAACTATTTTCACTTTTGTTTCTTCTTTTTAATAACGAGTATGTCCTCCTCTCTTAACAATTCACTTCAGAAGCCTCGTATACTCCGGATTAAATTCCACACGTTTTTTGTTGCTGCTGTTGGTTGTAGACCCCTTGCTCATTATCACTAACACTTCGTTTCAATTGGTCCCACAATTGCTCGATCGGATTTAAATCCGGACTGTTAACTGGCCATGGTAATACCTCAATATGAGAACCTTCTAGAGCAGTTTGGGCTCATCGAGCTGTGTGTGCATGGGCATTATCTCGCATCAGGAAGAATACAAGCCCCACTCGCTGTGCAAATGGGACCACTTGAGGCCTGAAGACGTCCTCGATGTAACGTTCTGCCGTTACGGTACACGAATCTAAAGTGGTGAGCACTAATCCCACCCCAAACCATTACGTTGGGACCACCGAAACGGTCAAATTCGTAAATGCAGGACTCCGAAAACCGTTAGCCACGTCGTCTTCACACTCTCACACGCCGATCATCATTAAGAAATATTACTTTCCACTCGTGTGTGAAAAGCTGCTTGCCCCACTGATTAATCCTCTAGTTCAAATACTGACGGGAGAACCTTAATCGCTTTGCGCGTTGAACCCTGCTCAGAGGAATTCGATATGCGAACTCTACCTGAACCAGGTCTCCTGGCAACTTTGCCAGTGTGTTGGAAGCGATTCCATACATTTTAGACAGCTCTTCATGAATATAATGCTAATTATCAGTTACTTTACTAAATTGCACTTATATGTAAATAATCTAGTGGCCCTTATTTTGTAATGAGTAATATATAACATCCGATCTCTTCTTCTTCTTGACTTCAGAATGTTAGTAGAGATTGAAAAGTCCCAATAAAACTTTTTGTTCCAACCTGGGACTCGACCCCGGCACATCTATATCATCATCTGCGCCTAAACAAGTTCACAGCTTGACTATGTGGTAGTCGTGAAGCATTTACATAAAGGACGATCCACATTGATCATAGGGACGGACACGCCGTGAATAGCAAGCGAACTACTTTGAATTGTTGAGATGCAAAATAGTTTGTTTAATATTCAAGGGATATTGTAATATCCTCGGTCTATTTATTCTATGCTTAACACCTACACCATAAGCCTGTTACAGTAAGCCTTAAAGATTAAGACGCTTGTGGCTCACGAAGAACTAACAAGTGGTAACTCGATCCAATTACTTAAAAAGGGAGAGGTTTTTTTTTATATTTTTTACTAAATATTAAGTTAATCGAATAGCCATAGTAATTATGCGGATGTTCATACTAAAAGGTTCCTATTGCTTGTTTGCCCCCTATTCTATTTTAAAAAAAAATATTTTTTACAAAATATTAAGTTAATCGAATAGCCATAGTGATTATGCGAATGTTCATAATAAAAGGTTCCTATTACTCGTTTGCCCCCAATTCTATTTCAAAAAAGACATTTTTTCCTATCACACATTGTGCATGACATATGTGTGTATGTGTAATAATGTTACATTACAGGACGTGCATCTACATTGGTCTCTGAACTAAGCTCGCACCTCACACAGTCGTATCGTGAAAAAGTAATCTTAACAAATTAATTCAGCAAATGATGTATTAAAGCCAAAATTTTTAAAAACCTTAAAAATTTGGCTCTCATGCCCAATTTTTATAAACCTACCTAGGAAGATGTATCTTAGCCATTAAAATGGTAAATATTTTCAAATAGTGAATTAAATTAATTGTGTCATTGTCTACAAACGAGAAATCTTATCATTGGAAAGTACTTTTGAATAAAACACCCTGTGTACTTAATAATACTTACTTAATAATACTTAAATAATACTTAAACGCAGTACGTACAACTATCGACGCTGTCATGTTGCAACATATAAAAGAGGGTGTCATGATGAAAACTTATCTACTTGCGCCTAAAAATATTAGTGTTTGGATTTATAACTGCGAGGTAAGTTTGAAGAAAAGACGGCAATAAATTTATTTATATGTTACACAATCGCACGAGGAATACAACTTGTTGCTCGTGTTATGTTTTTAATTTTATGTTCCATATAAATGTATATTTCTATTACATTTATACAACTTGACTAATTTGAGGATATTTGGCATGCAAAGTACAAAGTCGAGCATACGTTGATGACGATAAATAATGGATTGTTGTAGAAAATGGAACTAGGTTTCTTTAATTTATGAACCTTAATGATATTCGGAAAATTTATATTTTCTATTATTATTAATGAAAAAAATCCTAAAATGAGGTGATGCTAGTGAAATAAGATATTAAAATCATTTTAAAATAAAACATATACTTAGTGTTAAATTAGATTTTACTTAAGTTTAACCGTCTCTGTGTAATAACCACTTAACACATCAAATTATGTAAGTAAAATCTCGCTTTATCAGTAACTTATTATAATTTATTTATGCTTGTAAATGAATGTGGTTAGATATCTTAATATAAAATTTCTTACCCAAGAGCAAAAACCGTTGTCGGGTCATGTTCTTGCGATCTATAAAGTGAAAGTTTTCGCGGAATATTCAATTAATCAAAGTGAAGTTTGATCGCTACTAAACTTTCTGACAATCTTTACTTAACATATTTTCTTTGTTGTTGTCACGTTTCTGGCATAATTAATCAGCTCGGTCTATATGTTACTTGTTATCTTTTCCTTCAACTGTATTTTAATTTTTATTTATTGATTACAGAATGGAACATAATATAATATCGACAAGTAATATAGTGTATTTACAATTAAAACTTTTGAAACTGTTCTTACGCCAACAAATATATTATTTCAGTCGTTTAACTGAAATATCTTGTCATTCTAATTGTCATCAATCATGGTCGGAAAATAAACTGTCTCGTCGCCCGACTCATAGCAATATGATGTCTAAGAAGCTTTAGTCATTTCGTCACTTCCACATATTTCAAGCACGAAAAAAGTGGATAATGTGTATTGTACCTTATCAATTATTATCTTTAGGATTGTGATCTGTAGCAGCTCTCGGAAACGTACAACTGCAAGGCATGTATAAGTCAGAATATAGAAAATTCATTTTTAACAAATGAGAGATTTTATATTTGAAATAACATCTTTCAAGTGGCACTAAAGCTGCACTTAGTTTGTAATATTTGAATAAACACAGTATTATTAAATATACACAGTATTTGCACAACATATGCTTTTACGTGTCGTGCAAATAATATTGTTAAAAGAGTGGCAGATGGCCGTTTGCCTCTGTTAATACAATATTTTGAAGACCGAAAGAGCAGTTAAACGGTAGTACAGCAGTGGTAGCAACGTACGTGTGACAGTAAATTCTGTACAAATTAATAACAACCTCAATTTACTATATTAAAACGACTTTAACAGATTTTAGCAACTTCTGTGGTGATGGGCGGACCTAGTCATTTTATTACAATTTGTAACAAAAAAGTATTAAATTAATAAATCTCCTCTAACATTCACATAAACTTTACCCTCCTGTTCTACCAAAAAAAAATCTAAAATACTAAAACTAAAGAGCCTACTATTGTTAGTGATACGTTCTATACTTATTTTACTAAGACTTTTCAACGTAAACCTCACAAAACCCTTAATAGTAAATTTGAAAACTGTAAATTTCGTCAAACAACCATTTCCCAATTTGCATGTCGGCACATCATACTTACCTCAAACATATGTGCCATTACGTGCGTCGTGCACAAATGCACCACAGACACGTAATATCTAGGACGAGTGATAAATGATTTATAGACATGTTGCAATCGTACTCTCTGTACCTGGCGGCTAATGGCTCGTTATGTTGATAATGTTGTTCAATAACCCCGACGGCTCGGAGAGCTCCGCAAGTTATATATTTTTTATAAAAACAATAATTATGCATTTTAAATTATAATCCATGTTTTTTGTAAGAAACAGCATTTTGGCACCGATCGCATTGCATTGCGAATTGGACCGGCACGACCTGGTTGTTACCCCTCGCTCACGTGATACCGCCGTATAGCGACAGTTATGATGTTATGTGGTCATGTTTCATACGTACCTGCATGGCAAGTATTCAACATACCAAGTATATCCACGGACGTGGGTAGTTGTGAAAAAGGTACTGGTGCTCGTGCCCCTTTATATTCAATTCAAAAATTGTCAATTTTTGACATGATAACAACACAACAATAAACTTTTATTCTGATATATTTGAACGTTCCGTATGGGCGGAGCCTGCGAGCTAGAGAGTGTTAAAAGTAAGCGTAAGAGAAAGTCTCTACTCTCTTTATTCATTACTATCAGATATAAGATTAAGGAAGACTGTGAATAATTTGTCACGCCGGAGCAAATTGAAGAATTAGCGAAGACTTTGAAAAGACAGCCGCACGCAATAATGGCATAGGAGTGGCGGAGGGATTGTTGGCGTTGGTAGCCGTCAATAGGTTCCAATTGTTCGTTTGCCCCTCTGCACTATAAAATTAAAGTACATATGTAGGGAAAATAACTAATGACTCACACTTGTGAAGCATGCTTCTTATTTATTTTTTATTTTTTTGGGATTGACGATTTCTCGACGGCTCATAACCCCATATCTGCTACAATATATATCTGTACAGTAAAGATATACTTATATTTTTAATATATAACAAACATTATTCATTAAGGTTGAAACAATTTTTTTATAAACATATGTACTAAATTGGTTTTTTGGTCCCTGATTTTTTTTCTTTTCTCATTCTAGACAAAAAAAAAATCTCTACTCCATATCTCAAAAATGAACCATTTTGATGACGCACAATATAAACAGTACATACGAAATAACAAACACGTGATTAAAATGTTAAGGTGCAAAATTATAGGTATTTTGGGAATTACTCCTCATGAAAATGTAATTTAAGTATAAATTTCATTTTAAGCTTACCGCTAAATGGCAATGTAACGACGACACCCTCCTATATACGAGGGGTGTTTGATAAGTATCCGTAACGACAAAGAAAAACTTTAATAATCTATTTCAAACAATTTTATATTTCAACGTAGTTTACTCCATCCTCGATGCATATAGTCCAGCTCCTCCAATGCCGTTACACCAGTTTAATAAAACGTTTTCTCTAACCCCCCAAAATACACGTCTACGACGAAAGTGACTTCATCGTTTGGTGAAAATCTTCAGCCACCTAATCATTTATTGAGTTCCGGGAATAAGTGGAAGTTGAACGGGGCCAGATCCGGGGAATAGGGGGAATGCGATAACAATTCGAACCACAATTCATGGAGTTTGGTAACTGCAACCCTTGACGAGTGTATAGGTGCGTTGTCGTGGCGGAATAAAATTGTATTTTCAGCTAAGTGAGGCCTTTTCTATCGGATGTCGTCTATATTTTTTTGCAGCTCGCCTGCGTAATACTCTTCATTTATTGTTTTTCCTCTTTGTAAATAATCCACTAAAGTAATCCCTCGAGCTTCCCAAAAAATAATCGTTATCACAGCCGACAAAACCGTTTTGTTTCCTTAGGCGCAGGCTTTCCGCTGATTAGATTGTTCCTTTGTGTCAGGAGTATAATGATGTATCCATGTTGCGTCTACTGTGACATGACGCCGCAAAAACTCGTTAGTATCACGCTTAAACAGCGCCAAACACTACGACGAAATGTACACTCGATGTTGCTTCTGGTTAACAGTGAGCAAACGCGGCACCCATCGCGCGCAAAGCTTTTCCATTCCCAAATGTTGGTGTAAAACGTTAAGAACACGTTCAGAGAAAGTGCTATCTGCCGCAATTTTAAGCGCCGATAATTCAAAACAATATTTGAATCTTTTTGATCATATCTGGATTCGTGACTTCACTTGGACGGCCAGACCTGTTGGCGTTTTTTTATTTTTTTTTTATAGGATATGGGGCAAACAAGCAGGTGGTACTTCTACCGCCGCCCATAGACATCCGCATGACCCGAGGGTATGCAGGCGCGTTGCCGTCTTTTAAGTAAGTAAGTAAGTAAAAACTTTATTGAGGACAATTAATACATACACTGTCACAAATTTGATTACTACGTAGCTACTTAAGTTCTGAGACACATACACGTTCTAAAATACAATTACACAGCACGTTTAAAGGGTTTAAATCTAAGGAAGACGTACAACAGTGTAAGAAAAAGAAATCCTGAAAAGGTAGCCAATCCGTTTAGTAGTTGTGGTATCGCCAAAATAAGACATTCCACAACCCTGATCTTACGTGGTCCCGTAGGGTGTAATTAAAACAGTGCAGTCAACTTATCAATATTATTTCTACACAAACTTTTATAATTTATGCGTACTTATTTATGTATGATTGTATACCTAACTTGTGACAATTTGAAAATAGAAGGCAATCATAGATGATGAAGGTAGACAAATGATAATAATATTCTATTAGTGCATACGTAACACGGTAAGAAGATAAACTAAGAGTACACGCGAATAAAAGGTACGCAAATATGACTATAATTAGTTCTATTATCCAATATTCACACCCGTAGTTTTATGTATTTAAAGTATTTGTGGTTTAGTAATTGCAAGTACTTGTTAGTGTGTTATTATAATAGACATAGTTATGTTTCAGATCACAGTTGGCAATCGGCGTGTGTTTAAAATGCTCATAGTGTTGAGCTGGTCGGTATCCATAGGCGGCGCAGAATCAGCCGGGACAGCACCTGATGCCAAGCGCCGGGCTTCGGTGAGAGGACCCACGCCGCCGTCATGAATGGTAAGTCTCAATCATAATATTAACAAATTAATGTCAGTAATCATGTTTACTACAATAAAACCACTAGGTTAACGTCGGGCTAGACAAACAATTAAATAAACCGCGATAAAATCCTTAAAAGTAGTTTTATTGTAATGACTAACATTCGCGTAAACATAAGACATCAATAATCATCTTTAGTTATGTAATTTATAACTAAGATGGAAGTAAGCTCTTTTCTTGAAGAACCCCATAACGTATCGGTTCGGAAATACCAACGGTGGCAGCTGGATCCACATCGAAATTGTGCGCGGTAGGAAATTGCGCTTGAGGCGCACAGATGTAGACTTTCGGACGTCAAGGTGGTGACGGTGGAACTTAGAGTTCCGCAGTGATGTCTGAGAGTGGAATTCCGATGCTGGTATTAATCCGAATAACTGCTTGAAACACTCCCCGTTGTAGATGCAATAGAAGATGCAGAGCGAGCCAACATCTCTTGGTAATGCCAAAGGATCAAGCTGCATGAAAACAACCTGGTCATCAACGATTCGTGGCGCTCTACGTTGAATACGGTCAAGTGTGAGAGCAGTACTCTATCTTCCATCGTCCTCTCTAATTGCCTTGCGGAACTTTAGTATCAACGACAAGACGACATAGCGACGACGACCTCTACGTGGGCACAACGTGAGAGACATCGACCCAGTCTGGTCGTCAGCTCCGGTCAGCTGCAATGCAGCGTGGCGCCTCACTAGTAGCCAGTAGGAACAGAATAATTCAAGCGCATATCCTCCTCGTGTGTCATTAGGCATCGGCGTAGTAGTATGTTCCATTTATTACTAGGAACACATTGAGCTCTTAGTGCAATTAATGGCACGTATCAATAAATTTTTTTAGTAAGATTGATGCTAGAAATAGACTAACGGAATGGAAACGAGCTGAATGTTCCAGTGATTACACTAAGTACAGTAAATCGTTTTAAAATCTTTCAACTAGTAAATTCGTTTACATTTTAATTAGTAAAGTTCTTAAAACACTGTATAAGAGCATCTGTGAGGAAGGTAAAGAGTATTTATAAGTTAAAGTACTTTTTGTAATATTTTTAAGTTGTCTAAGGCAGTAAAATAAAGTAATATAATGAAATGTAATTGTAACGTAACTTGTGTAATTATCTGGGGTCATCAGTCCCGCTGGGTTTTTTCCGCCAGTTCTTCCCACGCCAGGCTTAGGTTAAACCGGTAGTAGAAAAGTAACGACGTTCAAAAAGATATTAGTTAAAGCCTACTTTGAATAAGAAATTTTGATTTTTGAATAAAATATCTTTGAAATACATCTACAGATTAAGGGCTAAAGTGAACTTCACCTAGTAGCAATTACGCAATTACTCTATAATGGGTGGTAGAAGGAATAGTATTTATTAACCAAATAAAGTTATATTCTATTCTATTCTAATAAAATAAACTAAAATATAGTATGGCAATGAGCATGTAATAAACTAATACAGAAAAATAAAATATTTAATAACTGCAGTAACAAAAAATATGGGCAAATAGTCTGTTTTTCTATACATCTATAGAGAATTTCACTAAAGATGAAAACATCTGCAGACGAAGTCTGGGGTAACAGTTAGTAGTAAATAGTAGAATATGATTTATGTAAAGCTGACAGACCGCGCCTAAATGAAATCTTAATTATTTAAATAGTAGAATATGATTTATGTAAAGCTGACAGACCGCGCCTAAATGAAATCTTAATTTTTTAAATAGTAGAATATGATTTATGTAAAGCTGACAGACCGCGCCTAAATGAAATCTTAATTATTGAAATAGTAGAATATGATTTATGTAAAGCTGACAGACCGCGCCTAAATGAAATCTTAATTATTTAATGCCACAGGAGCACTCAGATATTATTATGTAGATCGCCTTAACCACGTGCCACCAGATATATGGAAAGTATATTTGCAAACATCATCACATGCCTGTTATAGTAGGAGATAGTGTTGTGCTGCGTTGCAGCAGAAATGAGATGGCACAACCAGGGAAGTCCTCGCTCACATGATACCGCCGTAACTTGATACCTATGCTATTGCCTTTTATGTAGTTCTTGAGTAGTCGGTAACACTGTCGTGTGTCGAGTGTCGTGTAGAAAGTGGACAACACATCTGAATATGCAATTTTATTGGGCATCAGTAGTCACCAAATAGCTCTCGTGTTCGCTTTTCCCTTAATGCTATAAAAAATTGGAGATAAAGAACAACATATTCAAACTTATTAAAATAAATTCTAACTAAGCGGCCCTGGCACTCCAGATAAAGGCCAGCCGTTCTGGCACTCCAGATAAAGGCCATAACAGCGCCCAAACAGCCCAATAACCCATATTCAAATTTTATTAACAGTGTCATGGTGTACAGGTGTAAATATAAAGATTTACTGAAAATCAAGTAAAAAAACCAAAGTAAAGCACCACAGACATGCAATTGGAATTATAATCACTTTAAAAAGTTATTGTAATTGTTTTTTTACTCATAAGACAGGGTGGGTACAGATTACAGCTATAGTGTAAAGCTATAGTCCACGATATATAAAACAAAAACCTCGATTTAAAGTCAAAAGACACTGCGCTAGCCGCACGGTGGCCGTTTTTTCTCAGGACAGGGTTAGGGTTGAACCGATTATAGAATATATTTCTGACATTGCATTATTTTTTTAATTTAATTTTGTATAAAAATATTCTATCATTTTAATACTGAAATGACAATGCATTTAAGGAAAATTATAATAGAATAACTATTATAATTTTCCTTAAATGCATTGTCATTTGTCGTCATATCTTGGCTATTTCGATAAGTTCCAATTTTGAATATATTTAGGACTCTATTATTATAATTCCGAATATTTTCGAGGTTATCTTAACCTAAATAAAAATATCTGTAACGCCATATTGTTTTGGAATGTATCAAAATTATTAAATCAATTCAATACTTTCAGAATTAATCTAGAAATATTCTTATATCGCGACGGGTAAGCGTAGTAAAATCAAATGCCTTGTCATAAGTTTGATAATAAATCTCTATTAGATTTAACCCCCTTCGTACTACAGATTAGTATTCGTTAGCGCTAAGTATAACAGTCAATTTGTTTGTTCAGTTTGAGTTCAGTGTATCTGTTGTCGTTGCTGTTGAGTATATTAATGGAGAATGTAAAGAAATACTAAAATTGTGGTTCTAATACCTTTCTTATGTCATAAGTAGTGGGTTAGAATACTGCTCCATTCATAACGTTTGGTAAGATACTGTACAAGATCTCAGCGCGTATCAGAACCATAATAAGATAACGGATAATTGAGTACGATTCTCATACCGAATATGTAAAAAAGTTGGTGCCTAATTTTTATTTACTTTTTAAGAGTTATTTTAAAAAAATATACAATACGGGCACCAGGCGACCGCTAGTCGCCCTTACATCTGAGGCGCCTGGAGTCTTCTACCTGCGTTACGAGTTTCTATCGATATCATGCGGTGCCATACAGTAGCATATAGGCACCGAAGTATGTATCGCTTATTTAGCCCTTTTATTTCGTAAGTTTGACGAAAGGAAAAGAAAATTGAGACCTGAGTGAGAGACGGCATAATGTATAACGCCACGGCCAATGTATAAATCGTTTTGGATACTAAAATTATATATTTTGCATTCAATCAATCACTTAAATTAACATTTGTAGTTGCCATATTGTACTTAAAGTCGGAATAAAGCTGAATTCTATCGCAAACATTCATCTATAGCATGTTCATGTTGTTTGTGCGGCGAAGACGTCGGAATAAATAGTAATATATAATAAAACTGAAGAGCTTATTTCTTTGTTTATTTAATATACTATTTATTCTCAGGAACAACTGGTCCGATTCACAAATTGATATTTTGTATAGCGTCTACCTACCTATGGCCTCCTACCCGATGTGCTGACGACTTCGTTAAGGTGGCGAGGAGCCTCTCGATGCAAGTGGCTCGAAGGCCTATGTCCAGCACCGGCAGTGGATGTCGTCCGGTTGATGATGATAATGATACCGAAGGAGCTATTATATCTCCACGCTGCATGTGACAATCAGGAGTGGAGTAGCTAGGTATACGCAGTTGAAACCGCGTTGCTATAGTCCGGTTGCGAAGCAAGAAGTATTTCGTACGTTAAGCTACGAGCGAGACGTGAGGTTTTTAATAGGGAAACGACAGCGACTGTAATAATAGGTAATGGCACTAATTTCTCGTTTGCCCCTATGCTATAAAAAGTAAATATAAATGTAAGACTAGTAAGGCTAAGCCTTTATATTGTGTTCCATAATAATTGTAACATTACATCATACTACTGAATACTACTTAATATCGACTAATGTATAATATACCTACGGCTTAAATATAAACGTTTATTGTAATTACATTAACAACAATTATTGTTTTAAAAACGCATTATACATTCTTATTAAGTGAGTATCTAAATTATTGTTCATACAACGTAGGTAAGCACCTAAATAACCTTGTTCTTTGTAGAAAAGTTTTTGGAAATGTTTTAACAAGCAAAGTTCTTCGAATCAGGTATCGAAGTTTTGGCTTCGGTTAAGCTACGTTGAATTTTGTTTCGTTTTTATGTGTATAAAAAGTTTAGGAATGTTCTAAAAATAAGGATAGGAATAAAAACACGAAGATGGTGTGACAAATTTTGGTTGAAACCGCCTAAGCAGAGGAAATCTGACCTGAGTTCATTTGGATATTTTCCCCGCACACATTTCAAGTGTATATACATAATAGTAATTAATCTTCAAGGAACAAATGAACGGTATTATAAACAGCTCCGTCCACGCTGTCGTTACGCTTTTTCGAGACAAAAATATTACTAAGCAAATAAAGAAGTTTAACTTAAAAATGCATCATGTACCAGTATTACTAGTGAGTAAACTCACTCGCACTCTTGTGTTGACGTACCAACGGAACCTACGAGCAACACAACTTATAACACTTGATAAACTTACATTTCCGTGGGTTTTTGGGTGTATGCACAGATTTCATATGGTTTCATTTTACGCAGGGGACATGCCCCTATGCACCGTCCAACCGGCTACGGGTGAACCGGAAGGTGGCGAGCTCGGCACGAGAAGCCTGCCACTACCGACTTAAAACCACTTCGAGAGCCGTCGGCCGCTGTGGTGGAGTGCCCCGGTCTGTCAGCAACAGGACACTATGGGGACTGGCTGGTCTGAAGAGACGGACCGTTCTTCAACAAAAAAAGGATGATGGTCCGGCTATTAAAAGGACCCCGACAGCGACGTAGCTTTTGGCATCATCCTTGTATGTAGAGCCTTCCGCAAAATCTTACTCGTTGCTTACGGAGTCGATTATCGCTAGCTTTATCCTGTCGAGCACCTTCCGCTGTCCCTTTGAGGGATACCATGTCTTCACGAAAGGAAGCCACAGCTGCCCAGAACACATCACTCTCAAACTTCGAATGGATGATGCTCGACAGCGAATCCTCCCTTCGGTGTATTGCCTGCAGCCCCTGACCCCACAGATACCACGTAGGAAATACTTGGAGGGTGTGTGCGGCCGAGTCCTCTGCAGTGTCACAAGCGTGACAGATGGAATCGGGCTCTCTCAGATCTATTGTATGCAGGGATTCAACGAAGCAGCCATGCTCAGTGAACACCTGTGTCAGGTGGAAAGTAAAGGGCTTTCTGAGCATTTAGCATTTGAAAACTACACCGTACCGGAGCTGCATCAAGTCCTCCCCCCACCTTCGTGTTAAGGCTTCTTGCCCTTGTCGGCCAACTCGCTGAATTTAATCAAATGCGCTTTTTTTTTTATAAAGCCCTCCTCTGCGCCAGATAAAAGCGCACCTCAGCGAGCACCTCCACCGCTAGTTTCCAAGGGAGGGTCGCCTGCCAGAGCAGTGGCTGCTCTTCAGCTAATTATCCGATATCCTCGTATAACCCTCGCCGCTTCGCTTCGTGTAGTCGTGATTTACTTCGCGCGATGAGGGCATCATTTCATCATTTCTTCTTGTGGCTTTACGCGAGAACGCTATATCTTTTCTTTTCGAGTATTAGTAACCAAGTGAAGGACTAATTTTTCTTTTGTGATATTGGACCACCTAGATTTTAGACGTCTTCTCCCCCTCGACGTTTGGAGAGATTTAAGGCAATTTTTATTATGTGGTCAATTTTCTTGTAATTTCTTGAGATTAGATACTGTAATCGTTTTTTTTTTCAGTGGTATAATTATTATCTACCAATTTTTGTAGTTTCGATATACGTCTGGTTATGAAAATATGGGGATAAACGGCCGTCTCTCTTAATTACGTTGACGGAAGCACCTTCTATACTATTTTTATGTTTTAAAAGATTGCAGACCTGACTTGAATTTCAGCATAATATTTTCATACGTTCCTGAAATATTGACTTAAAATTAAGTACCTACATAGTTTTTTCGATCGCAGACATTCGTATCAGATATGAATTTCATCTTTATCTTTCAGGCATCCGCACGTTCATAAGGAATCGTCTTGAATGACATACACATGAACAAATGGCGAGACCCTTAAGACTAAATAAATTTGATCCATGGCAAACAGTACGTACCCAACCATAATACCCGGGTATAGAGCATCAACTCGAAACACACGAGAGGGTCCAAATCGTTGAGGCTTTCATCGAAACCGTGAATTTGCAATTTTCACTCAACCGTTCTTTGTATAAGCACCACTCGAGAAAAATTCTTTATTCATACAGCCGTCAAAGAAATTGAGATGATACACGGTGCTACGAATTTCATACCAAATGTTGAAGAATATATTATCCAAAAAATTTCAATACTCTTATTATGGCAAAGAAAGAAGTGTTTGAAATTCACTTAATCACTTTAACGGGCTAAGATGATCATTACTACGTTATGACTTTGAACAAATAGAAACATGAGAAAAAATAAGAAATGGCCTAAAAGACGCCTAGTCTTACAGATGTCTATGGGCGGCAGTGGTCCTAACATTGTAATAACACAAAGTTCCTGACGGTACTTTTAAGTCTAGGTCTTGGAAATAATACTTCTAGGTATAATAAAAATCTTAAAATAATCTGAGCGTTTCCTTTTACCTACCTTATTATAATGATAAAGTTGAAATGCGGAAATTCGTCAAAAATCACTACCCCGGGTGGAAAGGGCTAAGTAATAGGTAATACAGAGAAGGTAGCCGGTTCCACAGTACATTTGTGCGCGGTAAAAAGAGGCGTTAAAAGCGCACTGTTATGTATTTACGGACTTCAAGATTATGGGCGTGGATATTAGAATTCTGTCGCGATGTCCGAAGATGGAATTCTGTTGTTGATGTTAAATCGAACAATTCCTCGGAACATTCCCATGGAAAATACTATAAAAGACGCACAGCGAATCGACATCTCTTCGTAGGACCAAGGAATCGAGCTGTTCGGAAATAACTTGGTCGTCATCGATTCGAATCGCTCTACGTTGTATATGGTCAAATGAAACGAGCTGATATTGCGATGCCCCAGCCCAAATGTGGGAACAGTATTCCATACGCGGTTGAATTTGCGCCTCGTAACGTTGCAATCAAAGGGCTGGATGGAAGTAATGCTCCGCCCAATTGAGCACGCCCAGCTTCTTTGAGGCTACTTTAGCTTTCGTTTCCAAATGAACGCGGAACTTAACGTTATTCATATATTCGATAGGTAGGATTAGGTGTATTGAAAATGAGGAGATACGATGAATGTGGACTTTTTAACGGTAAACGCGCAACCTTTGTCTTATTTTGTTGACTACTTTTTTAATATAGCATAAGGGGCAAACGAGAAGATAGTACTATTCAAAATTAAAATTAAATAACATATATTACTGGAGACTTTAATATAGATGTATTAAAAAAGAATAACATTACACTAGATCTAGAATGCATGCTACTTCATTATAATGGGAACTTGCATAAAAACAACCAACACGACTTATGAGTAACAGTTGTATAAAAAATTTTGCACATGACGTTAAAAATAAATGTAGACCCGAACTTTTAAAATTTGCTTTATCCGATCATACAGCGCAAATCATTACACTACCAATTAAAAGAATATCAAAAATAACTTTGGTAGCTTTACGGGTTATAGGTAAGACAAAATGGATCTCAAAGGGTAAGGTGAAAAAAAAACAAGCGTAAATTATTATGGGCACTACGGAGAAACTTTAATGATATTATTTAACTAAACTATAAAGGATATGCTCAAAGATTTTTAAAAATTATATCTTATACAAAACGTGCTCAAAATGATTAGAAAATAATAACATCTAAGAATAAAGCTAAATCTACTTGGGAAATTATTAAAAACTTCCTTTGATATTCCGAAAGACCCGATCTTAAAAATAAAGAATGAAAAAGCCAATGTTATTTAACAACTATTTCATAGACAAAGTTATACCAATTTCCTATAAATGTAAAAATACTGTAAAAATAAATCACAATACACAGTCAATGTTTATGGTGCCATGTTTACCGCAAGACGTGTATAAAATAATAAAAGATCTGTAAAACACAAACAGCGTTGGTACTGACGGCATTTCAACTAAGATAATAAAATTATTAAATGAATTAATGTGCTCATCTGAGCTATTTAATTGACTTGAGCATAATAAGAGGAAAATTCCCTGAAGACATTAAGCTAACAGTAATAAAACAATAATACTTATATTTTAAAAAAAGAATTGAGAATGATTGGACTCCTATAGGCCTTTAGCATTTACATCGATTAAAAGACACAGTTTCTTAAAATAGATATAAATAATTAATTAGAAAATGCTGTCAACTGGCTAAATAATAATAACCTTAAGATGAACTTTAATAAAACAGTAATAATGCACTTCAGTCAAAGGGCTCCTAATCCGTCTGACATTACTTTGACTTATAAAAATTACATTATTGATCATGTAGATAGCACAAGATTCCTAGGGTTGTTAATAAATAAAAAGTTAAACTGGAAGATTCACACCCAAGAATTGTGCAAAAAAGTTAGTAATTTATCATATGGTTTACATAAATTATCCCAGACGGTGAAAAGAACAAAGCATGATTGAATCGAATTTAAGATATGGTATTATCTGGGCCATTGACAAAGATATATTCAAAATGCAAAACGATGCGAGTGAACGAGCTAATAAACTAAATAGCAATACTAAGTACATCCAGAGACATCCCATATACGCCTCAAAACAGCGGATATTCAGCATTTTCCAATTTCTCAGGTATGCACCACACACTTAGTTTCTTTAACCAAGAATTTGTAGCTAAGATTCAAGCTTTTTCGATGTTATGCAATGGTACAGACTTCAAACAATGTTTTGTAATTACACAAAAAAATATTTTACAAATAATTTTTACGATTTGATGATAATTACGAAAAAATTACGATTTGGTAATTAGGAATACCTAACTACCAAATCGTATACACGTGCTATGTTGGGTATTTCTCTCCGAAAGAATTCGTAACGAAGTCATAAGGCAGAGGACTAAAGTATCCGATATCACGCGACGAATAGGCTCGCTGAAGTGACGATGGGCTGGTCACACACTCAGAAGAACAGATGGCA
This sequence comes from Eumaeus atala, assembly GCA_017140195.1. Lineage (NCBI taxonomy): Eukaryota > Metazoa > Arthropoda > Insecta > Lepidoptera > Lycaenidae > Eumaeus > Eumaeus atala. The sequence continues at coordinate 200,797 of JAFELO010000392.1, read as the reverse complement.
GATGAGTCAGTAAGGCTCTGGAATGGCGGCCGCGTTTAGGAAAACGAAGTGTTAGTCGACCGTTCATCAGGTGGCAAAACGACCCCCGTGCAGTAGCCGGTCCGGGATGGATGCGAGTAGCAGGAGATCGGTGGTCTTTGGCGTTCATTGAGAGAGATAGGCCTCTAGTCCAGCAGTGATCCGTAAGGGCTGATATGATGATGATACCTACAACTTGTGCGGTTGTTTGTGTATATATTCAGAAATTGTTTCAACCACAAAACTGTTTCTGTTAGATAACAAAATTGTCAACTTTTAATGGAAGAACTGCTAGGCATCTCATAGGACAAAGCTACTCGCGGATAATGAGCTTGATATTAATCACTTTGAAAACCTAGGCTATACTTATGTATGAGAAATGTATTTATACTGTACACATTAATTCAGAGACCTATATTTTCACTACTACAATGGATTCCCATTAGCCCTATTCTTATTAAACTTAATAAAGGGCTCCTATTACCGAGACGCACGATTCTACGCCATCGAAAACTAAGCACAATATTTAATATTATTACCGTAGGTTTTAATTAAAATTATAAATTTATAAGGCAGGTAAAGAAAAACTCTCTTAATTAGCTTAAAGAATAATGTACTGTAATAGTGCATTATACTTTTATAGGGTTCCATAATTTAACAGACAAAGTAGAACCTTGGTAGGATCGGTTTGATGACCATCTGTCCGTCCGTCTATCTCTCTGTTCCTGTCTATCTATGATTTGCCCGTCAAGAAAAATCTTCGAGTTGAAATTTACGACAAATACCGAGATCTGCGACATCTTAAAGCTCAGAAGAAAACATACTTCTACAGCAACGTAATCAGAAGTTACAGCCGTTTAGACGCATCTTTTCTATGTCGTCGTAGGAAAATTAAAACTATTGGTTTTAATTTCGGGTAACTTCTTGTGGTTCACTTATAACTTCATTCCTACCTGTTTGTACTGTGAGTTCTTCCTTCTTTCCAAATAAAATGAATGTATATTACTTATAACGATTTCACGATACAAACAATAAATCAAGCCAAAACACTACTGAACCAATTTCTTTTTTTGTTGACGCGGGGAAATGCATTTATGCGCCTGCACTGGCCCTGGGTGGGGTCCAGTGTTGTGTGGGACTCGCGGCACATGATTCAGGGCCGTATACCCACAAAAACCATCGCGAGTGCCACCGCCCTTGGTGATGTGCCCCGTAAAAACAAATCATCAGGGCACCTCGATGGCTGGACGGCCCCTCCCTCCTGATGTTTTATGGTCCCCTCTTCTTATAAGAGAAGTACCAAGAGCGATTCCTCCTCCTGATCTTTAGCTCCCTTTTCTTATAGGAGTGGTGCAAAGATCCCCCTCGGTTCAATTGGCTTCCTCTGGGTTTACCCCAGGCTACTGAGCCCCACCGCCACGACAAGACTTGAACCTAGGTGGTGACTACAGGAGCAGCTACGCCAATTACTATTGACTATATAATAAAACTAGTACATATATACTAATTTTTCCCCCATAAAATGGTAGAAATAAATAGGTTTTCGTTTTACAAGATACAAGTCATTGTGCAAAATTCGACAAATTTTATTTATCGTTTTACTTAATTGAGTAGCAAGAACCCACCCAAACATTTCACATTTATAATTTATAATTGCTCGCCATGCTTGTCGGTTACACCCGCACAACATCAATCCCAAAAGAATGGTTCATTTTTCTCGGCATAGAAATCGATCTCATGTTGTATTATTTCTCCGTCAATGAATAATAATATCTCCGTACAATTTCTCTAACATTAGTAGACTATTTAGTAATACAGAAGTATTTATTGAATATAAAATATAAACGAAACAATAACAACACATCTTTATATCAGTTTCCTATTAGACTAGTGATATAAATAATACTAAGACCGATTAATGTATCTAAAACGAAGTCTCATAGTTTGTCGAAGTCGCGCGTTTCTCAACAAGTTTCAAAGTAATTTAGAATTGTTCGCACCACAACTTTTAGTTCCAGAAAGTAGAGCAACAGTTTATTGACACATTATTATCGGATATGATGAATTGTATTTTATTTAGATACATCTAGGACTTATTACACGCATATTAAGTGGTAACCGAACGTACATCTATTGTAAATATGCAAACACATATGTTAGTGATCACGCGAATGGGGGAGATGGAGTAAAGGAGCGGATGTCTCAAACCTTTTATGAAACGGATGATTTTGGACGTTGGAGTCGCCAAGCTTCAACATCTCATTTGAAACTATATTTAAGCGATTAATAACTGACAGCGAAGAATAGTAAGATCATGTGATGCGAAATTTCTCTGATTATTTAGTAATTACTTCTGGGCTTTGTTTTATAAACTAAACATATTATAAAACAAAGTCTCTAAAAGCAGTCTGTCTATATGTAAACGATTTTATTAAAATTTACCCAACGAATTTAAATGCGGTTTTCATCCATTGATGAAGTGACTCGAAGGATATTATAGGTAATTTTGTGTATAAATTCACGGGTGAATCCGCAGCGATCGTAATAAAAACATAATGAAAATTTATAATTACAAATTTTCATTATTTTTCTCAACAAGTCTTGTTTTGTACTACAGCACAAATTATCGGCCAAGAACAAAAGCCCGTTGTTGGGTCATGTTTCTCTAATGATTCTAGTCAACTTTACCGAGTAACCTTCAACTAATCAAAGTGAAGCTAAACTGTTATTAAACTTCTACTATACTTGTTGTTGTTCCCTCATTAGACTGGTTAATCTTATTTCATATTTGACACCAAGGAACATTACAGAGACAGTGAGCTTGTAATTTCGGGCACCATGACTAAACCGTTGGACCTGTATTATGGGATACCTTTGTAAGGCGCGACTATGATGATGTAGTTAGTAGGTGAACACTACATGCAATAGCTTTAACGGACAACAGACGGATAAAGTGAAGTGTTCGCATGAGTGTTTCAATTGTTTATAGAATGGGATAGTTAAGATTTATTACTTCAGTACAACCTCTCTATTGAACAAGTTACATCTGTCTACACATCCACCACTAGGTAATTCCAATGAACAACCGTCACCCGTGAATAAAACTTCCCCGGGAATTCAGAAACTTTCAATAATATCCGCTTCAAACAGCTTTTGATGAAGAGTAATAAGTCGGTACTTAATATTATTTGCTTCGAGAGCGCCGGGCTACAAGATACTGAAAGAAAGTCGAGTTCCAAATGCATGATTGAAAATATTCCATCTTTTACAACTTGTTGTGTTCAATATAGAATGTTCACAAAAAAAAGAAATCAAAAGATTTAGAAGATGTTGTACCTTAGGTATACTTTAAACCAATTAGCAGTTGAAGATATGTCCGTTTTCACTTACCGGAAAATGTTTTGACAGAACAAATGACGTCAATAACTTGACCTTTAACAAAAGGGCAATTGACGTCTGAAGACATCACAGACATCCGCATACTTGACATGCGGATGCGTCTTCCTTCTCACCCTACAACGTGCTGCTGTCTACTCACTAACATCACAAAACGCGACTAGCATAAATGTAGTTTATGGCATTATCATGTGAGCGAGTGGTACCTCCCCGTTCGTGCCGGCCCAAGTCAGCTGCAATGCTGAATGGCACAGTTCTGTTTGGGGTATCTTACAAAGGTCTCTTAGCTTTTGAACATCTATCTCAATCCAATAGCTCGTTTGTATCATATGTTACGTGAAACATACACGAGGTTTTCGTAATATTTTTATTTCACAATTGGTAAGGAACAGCTCAAAATAAATAGCAGTGACGTCTCCTGGTGCCAGAGGCCAATATCCTCTTTGGATCGCTGAGCCAATGGTGCATGTAAGTAAATAATTGGTAATATGGAAATATTTGTTATAATTAATTTATAAATCATTAGGTACACGGTGCTTCCTGTGAGATATATTCGTACCAGCAAGTCAGTCAATTGTGAATGTATTTCACGGCTTATAACCAGTTAAGTAGACATCAAGTCTGCGGCCTCAGTTGGCATTTCATATTTACAAGCAAATGTTTAGTTAATAATGCAAACTTTTTTCATATTCTTGTTTATATAAAACAATGATTTTCCTTCCAACTCACGCCCCTGGAGAAATACTCAATAGGCGTTACCACGATCCAGATTAAGCAATAAAAATCTAATCTAATTTATACGGCAAGTACGTATTTTCAAGATTAATTGCTCTCCAAATTCAACTCATTTCATTAATAAAGACCAGCACGTTTACACTTCGCTTTTAGTAAGAGGTAGTTTCATGCTGCATTGCAGGTGAATTGGGCCGGCGTGAACGTGGGGATACTGATCGCTCACATAATACCGCCGCAAAATAAGAGCAATCTTGACGCATTTCGTGCAGAATGTAGCCGTTAGCCCAATGGGGGGGAGGAAAAAGGAAGGCAAGGACCCATCGGCATAATAAATATGCGGATGTTAAAATCGCCCACACTCAGAATGACTAAAACGACAGTTTCCTAGCATAGTGGTCAAAAGTACATAATGTACGGTAAAAGTACATAATGGGAAATATGGTACAATTCGTTTTATCTCTATCAAAATTTATCGTCTTGTCTCTAGGAAATTAATTTAAAAAACGTGCTTAAAATAAAATCTTAATAGTTTTTTTACTATAGGTTGTGAATACTATCAATTTAACATCAAGGCGACCTGTTTTAAAATGTCATTATTGTCAAAGTGTTTCCTGGAGGACGGTAATTGGAATCGTAAGGTCTTAAGACGATTTGTTATTTCATTACGGCTGTCAAAATATTTGGTCTCCGTTGAGATTTATCCTATGTAAATAATGCGGTTTCCTAAGAACTGGTTAAATATTGATTAGTTTCTCTGCCTTCCTTCTGCCGTATTAATTTTCCTGCGAGATTAATTTTACTGGTCGCTAGCTCGGCGCAAAGACTGGCCTCCCTCGTCGCGGCGGACTAAGGCAGAGGTAGTGTAATGCTGCAAAGGAGGGCAATCCATCGGCATAATTATGCTTTGCTGCTGCATGGGCGTCGGTAGTCGTTGAAAAGCTCCGATTACTCGTTTGTCCCCCTATACTATAGGAAGCTCTACTCGCAGACGTCTGTTGGAAACTCAATTCATTGACTATGATATTTTGAGTTCGATGTCGTGTTTAGATGAGATGCCTATAATCTCGGCTATTTCTCTCATTTTTAATCTGCGGTCTGTCGTGATTAAGCCAAGTACTTTTTAACATTTTCTTCAGTGGTGGACGTCGAAGGCCTTCCAGAGCGAACTTGCGGGGTTCATCTTCCGCAACTGCTTTCAGTTGAATAAGAAAGGACGCGAATGGCTATTTCACGTGACTGTTTAAAGTTACTTGAAGCCTGAAGCCGAAACATGGGTTCATTAGTGTACGCCACAAAGAAAACAACAAACGCAACAGTGGAGAAGATCTGGTTCGCCACCCCCGAAAACGGATAAGGTGTATGTGTCGACTGCTTCAGTATTCTGGCACTCGAAGGGTGTGATTATGATTGATTATCTTGAAAGGGGTCAGATTATAAACTCTGGTTAGGTTAGGTTAGGTTAGGCTTTGACGCGGCGTCGTGGGGACTGTCTTAGAGTAGCCGGACAGTCTCCGAGGAGGTGAAGTCTGGCCTTTTCGCCGAGGCCAGCCTGTCGCTGGAGGGGTCCTGTTGCCTGCAGATCCGGGACCCTCCACTTATAGCGGCTGATGGCTCCCGTAGGGGTTTAGTTGGTATTGCTACCCAATGGCCGAGTCCAACATAGGTCTGGGGTCTACCCGGGCTCCCAGGTATCATGCGTAAATGCATTCCCCTTCGTCACCAAAAAAAAAAAAAAGGCTTGAAAGGGGTCAGATTATAAACTCTGGTTACTACTTCGTCTTACTACGTCATTTACGCGAGGAGATAAAAGAAAAGCGCTCAGGAATGCGCTAGACAAAAGTCCTGTTCCATAAAGATAACGCCCGTGTTCATACGTCTGTGTAATCAATGGCAGGAATTGTGTGAACTATTGCCGCATCCTCCTTATTCATCTGATCTGGCACAGTCCGACCTTCTCTGTGCCCTAACCTAAGAAAGCACTTGGGGGAGTTAAAGATTTTCGACAAATTACGAGGTCAAAACAGCAGTAGACGAATATTTTGATTCTAAGGAACAATAAATTCTTTTCCACGGTCTTTAAATGGGAGATGGCAAAAATGCGTTAAACTTGATGGTGAATGTATGTAAAAAAATATAAATGTAACTGATTTAGTATGTGTTTATTTTCTTGGTAAGTCCGAATACTTTTCAATCCACCTGGTAATGTATAGTCTCGTGGAATAGTGAAACTCGTGATGAGTAGTTTAGAATTAGCACAAATTATTCATGAATGAAACTGGGCCGTAGTATACAATTAGTGGATCTTTAATTAAGCGTTGGCAACTACTGAATTACCTCCATTATGTCCGTTTTGCATTTCGTGGCATATTGCAATTATTACTGTTACTTGTGATAAATTTACAATTGAAACATAATTAACGGTGTCGTCTAGAAAATTTGAGATAAAAGTATAAATATATTAACTATTTATTGTATACTTTTACCTCAAATGTACATTAACTTCTGATTAACCTGATAATCTCTAATTTAGTAGAAGTCACCACTTGCTTGTTTATGTGATGCTGATTCATAAATAATATGTGTATATAATATACCTACGGTAAAATATATCTACATACACAATCATCATCATCAGCCGGTAGTTGTCCACCGCTGGACTCCTCTCCCATAAACCGCCACCTTAATCAGAGCATCAGTTCACCGGGTAGGTGACCGTCAATACTCCGTCTTCCGTTGCGGAACCGCCGCTCTAGAACCCCTCCCGGGTTCGACGGTTATCTAGTCTGCGTGTAATGTGGCTTACCCGTTGAGTTTTAAACATTACGTAAACCTATGATTGTAAAGCTGACAGTTGACAGGTAAAGATTATTTCTGATTGATAAGAAAACAATCGAGCAATAGGAACCATTTGGTGACTTACCTTTGACTTTTAACAGAGTAGTCGTGATCACTGTTTAGGTAAGCGTTGGTTGACGAGGATGAGTTGGCGTCATTCCAGTCGGTCCACTGTTTCTAGCGGTTCATCGCTCTGCCTTAAGTTAGTTTGCCCATCTCGTGCAATATATCGATTATAGCAGGACTGAAGAGCATCGACATTAATTAAAGGGAAACACATAGTATAAATACATGATTATAGCAGGACTGAAGAGCATCGACATAAATAAATAGAAACACATAGTATAAATACATGATTATAGCAGGACTGAAGAGCATCGACATAAATAAATGGACACACATAGTATAAATACATGATTATAGCAGGACTGAATGAAGAGCATCGACATAAATAAATGGACACACATAGTATAAATACATGATTATAGCAGGACTGAAGAGCATCGACATAAATAAATGGACACACATAGTATAAATGCATGATTATAGCAGGACTGAAGAGCATCGACATAAATAAATGGACACACATAGTATAAATACATGATTATAGCGGGACTGAAGAGCATCGACATAAATAAATGGACACACATAGTATAAATACATGATTATAGCAGGACTGAAGAGTATCGACATAAATAAATGGACACACATAGTATAAATACATGATTATAGCAGGACCGAAGAGCATCGACATAAATAAATGGACACACATAGTATAAATACATGATTATAGCAGGACTGAAGAGCATCGACATAAATAAATGGACACACATAGTATAAATAAATACATGATTATAGCAGGACTGAAGAGTATCGACATAAATAAATGGACACACATAGTATAAATACAAGATTATAGCAGAACTGAAGAGCATCGACATAAACAAATGGACACACATAGTATAAATACATGATAATAGCAAGACTGAAGAGTATCGGCATAAATAAATGGACACACATAGTATAAATACATGATTTTCTAATTTTTTCTCACGATGATGTTATACCGACAATAATGAAAATTATAAAAACGTAATTAGCGACTTTTTCGCCTTACTGTAATCGGGGCAAACGAGATTCAGATTCTTTTAATGTAATTACCCCATAAATATACGCGTATTTGTTATGCTGACACTATTATGTTACTAGAATACCCACTGCTTATTTTATGATGCATTATGCTGATACTAAAACACCCACGATTAGCCAAGGTACTGAGGCCCATGTTGTCATAGGTGGCAAGCCTGTGGCCACTTCGGGCAAATTCCAATCCCGGGCACTGTAATGCATACTCAGAACAATCAGAGAAAAATTTAATAATAGTTGCCCGGGAATAAATGAAAATGAAAATATCGTATTTTGGTTAAGTTTCATCAAGATCTTTGTGTCACGTTGCTTACGGATCCGGGGAAGTTTACTATAGGCGGCTGATCGCATACACGAGGTTCGAGGCGGATCCTAGTTCAGCCGCAGTTACATTCACCAATCGAATCCTATTCAAGATCGATGGCCGAGCATATAAAAAACCAAAAGAATAAAATGCGTTCATCAAGAGCTTTCTTGCTTTATGAAGCTTTTCAATGCCTTATTAGACAACTTGTAAAACTCAAATGTTAAAATCTATTTTAACTAGCTCAACGCACCGATTTCACCCGTGAGTAATAGAGATTTTTACCTTAACAAGTTACACGCTAAAACCTTATTCGGGACTCGTTTTACGTAAGGGTGAAAAACCGCAAGTAAATCCATTGACAAAATTTTGTGAAAATCGATCATATACAGTACAGCAAGTCGGTACTGCACTGTAGCCTTCAAGCTGTGAGCTGTCGAACTTTGTTGATGCGTTTCGTGCGGTTTATGAGTAGCCGGAGGCCCATCGGAGGGGACGAGTAAATGAGGCAACGTATCTGTATGACAAAATATGGACGTCCATTGGCCTTGATAGCCGTTAAGTTTCGATAGGTCCTTTGCTACTTTCTAACTCTCGACTTTCTAGTGGTGTTTAGTAAAAATTGAAAAATCCGATGCGAAATATTGTTTGACCCAACTCAGGTTTCAAACTCGGGACCTCAAGTCTGTGTTTCAACATGCTTAATAAAAGGCGGTCTACACAATTATTTCACTAAACCATTATGTTACAGAACAAGTGTAACAAAATTAAGAAAAACAAGAAAGCAAAAGTATATATGATATGTACGTGTGAAAGTATGATCTAATGAAATATTCAAGCCTCGTTTCCCTCAACTATATCTATAAAAACATTTCAGAATCGGAACTGTCGTGTTCATAGGTCTCCTAAGGCTTGTCACTATTTCTTAGGTAGAATGTATCTGTTATTCTTTGTGTATTTGGTAAATTAATAAAATTCGTAAAGTGTGTGTCGCTTTCTTGAATATTAAAATTCGTTAAGGCAAATCATTGCTTGAATAGCAATGACATTCATTTGTTTTTCGATGTAAATATGATGAATTTGAATCTTCTCCAAGTACAAGTTCTGCCTGTAGTGTTATCTAATACGTAAAGAATATATAATTCTATCCTTGTCCCGAAAAACTAATCATGGGATAGCTATATTTTAAGCGGATTTTTCCTTTTATATAACGTATTTAATGATATCTGTGCTATCAAACCAAATCGGAAGTGCACCAAATAGGGTTTCACATTTAAAATATAAGTAGAATTCTTTACTGAAGTAACAAATTCTTAAGCTGAGAAAGATATAGCGGCGTCATCAAACATGTAATTTGTAGCACACGAAGCAGCACTTAACTGCCACGTGTGCTACGTATAGCATTTTAAAATAATTTTAAGTTTTCACTTCTATCGGCAATGCCTATGTTTTATAGAATAGCCCAATTATAAACGAGCAATCGGAGCCTTTTTACGACTACCGACGCCCATGATTCGATGCGTTGCAGAAATTTACACCGCCCCCCTCCTCCCCCAACAATGGTCCACTGACTACTAACAAACCACACGAAATGCGACACTGAAGATGTCATTTTACGGCGGTATTATGTGAGCGAGAGGTACCTCTCCGGTCGTGCTGGCCCAATTCCGTTGCATAGGAGGGTGTAGTGTCATGGACTATGTATGGCACTGCCTCCTCCTATCCAGCATGTCACTACCTCTCCCTAAAAATTATACATTATACATTTTACCCATTTGAAGGAAAGCGTAAAGACATCGGCATAGACATTATGCGAATGTTTATTGGTATTCATCATTATCAGCCCTCTTGGGTCCACTGTTGGACATAGCCTCTTTCGGTGAACGTCAAGACGGCTGATCTCCTGCCATTCGCATCCATCCCGGACCAGCCACTGCACGGAGATCGTCTTCCCAACTAGTGAACGGTCGACAAATACTTCGTTTTCCTAGACGCGGCCTCCATTCCATAACTTTAGAGGCCCATCTGCCATCTCATCTTCTGAGTGTGTGACCAGCCCATTACCACTTCAGTGAGCTTGTTATTCTTACGACTTCGTTACGAATTCTATCGGACAAAGAAACACCCAACATAGCACGTTCAATAGGCCGTTGAGCTACCGCAATCTTGCGGACCAGTTATAAATTAAGAGGCCATGTTTCGGCCCCGTAGGTAATCGTGGGGAGAAGGCATTGGTTGTAGACTTTTGTCTTCAAACTCTGCGGCAGAGGCGACATGAGAATATGACGAAGCTTCCGGAATGCAGTCCAATCCAACTGAATCCTACTATCGGCCTCATTCTCGAAATTATGCCTACCTAACTGCAATAGTCTACGACAACGAGAATAGCACTATCGATGTTGACCGGCCTTGGGAGAACGTGTTCGAACGTGAGCATGACCTATGTTGTGTCTATGATCATTCCAAGGTCAATCAATACGTCGGGAGGATTCATTTGGGCTGTGTAACATTTCCTGCAAGCTCTCCAACGATTCGGGCAATACAACGATATCGTCGGTTAAACGAAGATGTGAGATGTATTCGCCGTTAATATTTATGCCGCATTCTGCCCAGTCTAAAGTCTTAAAGACGTCCTTCAAAGTATTAGTGTACAATTTCGGGGAAATAACATCTCCTTGTTATGATTTTATATATTGTTATTATGTTTATATTATTATATCTATTATCATCAAGTGATGTAGATCACTTGAAAAATACAATCTGCGTCAATTTTTTTTGTGAACTCACTGAATGTAGAGCACATAAACTAAGTAAATGGCTGGCGTACCACTGGAAATACAAATGTATTTTGGTCATAGTAAATAACTCGCTGACCCTTTCTTGATTACATGCCAACTCATTGAGAGGCTATTAAAAAGATTGATTGAAGTTCAATGTTTATATACTAAGGCTGTATTCATAGGAATAGCATACAGCATATAGATGCTGTATCCTATGATAAAAGTAACATATTAATTGTAATGTACAAAACGATGCTATTAAAAGGCAACGTTTACTTTTCTATTGCAGATTCTGATTCTGTTTTGTACCTAAGTTACGTATTTATATTATTGGTTCCGTGGCCAAGGAGTATAGCAAAGTAGCGAAACATTACTAAGACTCCGCTGTCTGTCTGTCTGCCGCCAGGCTGTGTCGTGAACGATGTCGAGCCAGTTGAGATTTTCATAAATAATGTATTGATGGTGCCACTAAAAAAACAAACACTACAAATAAAGTAAAATAAATATTTAAACGGTACGTTTTTTTATAGATAATGTTATCAAACTCCTCTTTCATAGGTCTGACTCGCACTTGGCGGAGATTATTGCTGCATAAACAGTTTAACGCTCGTATCATATACATGACGCTCTTTTCATGACATGGACCATTACATTTAAGAATAAAAAAAAAGATATGTAATTATTTATTTTTGTTCAATTTCATACATCTACGTAATGACTTAGATTTTAAGACAGTAAAATAGAATAGTCATTAAAAAATACTTCACAAAGTTGGAGAGGGTTCAGCTAATTCTTAACAAATTGCACTGGCGATACCTTGTCTGGTACATTAATTCAATATTGGTGACATATTGCTGAAAGTGGAGTTTGAAATTTAAATTAAAACCCAACCATTTCTCATTTAAATATTAGATATTAAACCCTTCCATCGCTTTCCATATAATTGAATAACTTAACACTTAATTAACATTTCTTAGGAAGAATAATAGCTAAAAAGATATTCGTATTAGAAATATCTTTTTTATGGTATAAGTCGACAAAATACTTTTGGGTTACCAAAGGGCTCGTACTTAAAATCTTTAGGCATTGATAGTCAATCAATGCCTAAAGATTTTCGCACAATCGTTATGAAGAAGCGTTGCCTTTCTGCCCTCCTCCCTCATATCGGCCACCAGAAACTAACAAACTGCACTCATTACAACATCATAGTGGTCTCTTTATCTTGTGAGCAAAATGTAGCATCCTCCTCAGTTCCCGGTAATGTATGAGTCGCACCATCTCTCTCAAAACTTACATGTTTAAATATATAAATGACTGAAGTAATAACTGATATTTATACTGATACGTAGTGACTACAAGTAGAGATATACAAAAATATTTATCTCCTATAAAAATTGACAAAACACATGAAAAACAGCCCATTTCATTTTTGAATATTAATATTATTTTATTCAACTTTTAACTTCACTCCGACATTAACGAGATGTAATAAAATTTGTATTTATTGGATAAATTTCAATTAAATGTACCTTGTCTCATAATTAACATTTTATTTACCAGATTGACAATATTTTATATATAAAACATTCCAGTGCCTTTAAATTGCTGATACGTAAAAGTGGAGAAGTAAGTGTGTAATTTCGTTCATATTTTTGCTTTATTACATTGTAAAAATAAATTCTATAGCATATACTGGCTGACTGGTGATACATTTTTATCACTCATAGACGTAAAACAGTGTAGTTAAAAACGTTTAGATACTAAAATTTCATGTTATGGTCACCGTAGTCTCCCTGAGGTACGCGGTATAGGCGTGTCACAAACGATGACGCGTTTGTCACACGCCAGATGAGACTATCTCCTATCAATGGCCCAAGCGTTTGATAATAATATAGTAACGCGTTCAGTGATTTGTTGAATATTCTGTTTAAAAAGATATTTTACTTATTTTATTACACATATGGGTTATACATTTTCCCTCCTCTTTCCAATGGGCAACCGGAAACTCACAACCCGTTCGAAATGCGACTGAAGAGCCACTACACATATACTATATCGTTCGTGCCGTCCCAATTCCGACTTCAAGCAGCGTTACAAAGCCTCAAAAAACGCTGCTTCCCTATGGACAAGTCGTCTTTTAATTTAGCACCAAAATTGCAAATCTATAAGTCCATATTAATATATAATAAAAAAATATTTTATAGAATAGGCTATTATTTATTACAATAGTTTTAGTTTTCAATTATTTGTATTAACTTTTTTACATGTTTTCAAGAATAAATATATAAATTGTAAAACGAAAATAAAAAGAATTCGCATGCAAGCTACACATGAACATACAAGTAAGGTGGGACATACTTATTTTTAACAGTTTCTTGTATTCGGTACCAGTGGAAGCGCAATAACTTCTTTATCTGATTATTATATACGCAATACGCGCGTCATTAATTAAAATTGAGAACCGATGATACAGGCCTTTAATGTCTCCTGTTCAAATGATTTTTTCATTTTGTATATTACTATATATAGTCTTATCTTATTAAACTTGCCAATATTACAAATTGCTAAGTTTCACGAAAAAACTGCTCAACATAAAATGATCAAACGTAATCTTCAGTACAATTAACTTATTATGTGTATAGCAGTGGCAAAACACATACGACCTGCATAAACTTGTTCCAAGCGTCTCGTTTCGAAATGTAAAACGAAACAGCAAATGTCCAAGAGTCGTCATTAAAAGGTCTGTAAAGTATACAATTTATTTCTTCTATCGCCCAGAGACCCCATAAACAGTTTATTGCTCTACCACTCTCTTATAAGGAGATCAACCTTTTATACGCGAAAAAATAAGCATTGTACTACCGCTGCCCAGAATCTATCTCCCTTTTTATATTTGCGCGAGAAAATACACTCTGCCACCTGACGTGGGTGGAATCCGATGGGTGTGTAGATTGGAGGCTGAACCGAATACCCCCTTAAAGCCCAAGGGTGCCATGGCCCGTCTGTACTATGTTGCCCGGATCTGTCTGTTACGGGTAAAAATCTGTGTATCACACAGTATTAATATATATAACCTATTATTCTTACTTTATTAACAATAGCCCACTCCTCGTTTTTAATAATAAGCAATCCAAGCTTCCAGCATCTCAGCTTGTATCTATACTTAATAATATAAAGCTGCAAAGTATGTTTCTTTGTTTTTGCGCGCTAATCTTGATATTACTACTGGCCCGAATTAAAAAGATATTGTTGTGTTGGTTATTCCATTTAGCGAGGAATGCTATAGGCTACATATTATGTCAATCGTGAAACAACGGGATGATAATAGTAAAGAAATAAAAGCAAACATGTACTCAGAAACAATGAAACCTAATGCAGAGAACTAAAGTATCAGATATTACGCGACAAAGTGGCAATGAGCTGGTCACACACTCAGAAGAACAGATGGCAGATGGGCCATTGAGGTTCTGGAGTGGAGTCCGCGGTTAAGAAAACGAAGTGTTGGTCGACCGTTGACCAGGTGGGAAGACGATCTCTGTGTAGTAGCAGTCCGGGATGGATGTGAGTTGCAGGAGATCGGTCGTCTTGGCATTCATTGGAGGAGGTACAGCAGTGGACCGATATGGCTGATAATGATGAATGATTACACCTTTATAATAACAATAATAGTTCAGTAATCAAAATCTGATATTGTTAACTTTTATTGTCAAATAATGTCTTTAGCGCGAGCCTCCAAGTGGCGGTGTAGTCGGATGCTACAGTGGGTAGCTACAATTAGGGTAGCCACTTCTTTTAAGTATAATAAAAAAAGTATGTCCTAATTTTGTTAACATAAAGCTAAAGTACACAGCATAAAGGAAGGGTATTTATTTATTTGTCCTTATATTTACTGATCCTCTTTTCAACTATTTTTAAATATTTTGTTTTCGAAGATATTTATAAATTCCTCTTTCAATAGAAATTTAAATAATCAAGCTGATTTTAACGACTAGCTGGTGTGGCAGCAATGTGGCCGTTACTCAACATGTTGCGCCAGAGGTCGCGAGTTCGAATCCCGCCTCGCTCATGTTTATATAAGTATTAAATGTATTTCTTAAAATAAAAAATCTTAAATATTTAAAATTTCATAAAATTACAAAAATATTAAATTTATATATCGATTGTATAGTACATGTGTTACAATTTAATTAAAATAAGAGGGCATTTGTTACATTTAAATAGGATTTAACATCAAACTTTCACACGTATATATACTAATCAAATACTACTCAAACTAAAACATTATTGATACGGCTAAAATTAATACCCATATAGATCATGCAATTACTGCTATTAAAATATACGCTTAATAGAGTGAAGACAATTTAACAAGATATGAAATATGGCGTCGGCAAGAAATCATGAACTCACGCTTTATATAAATTATTTCATGCATCCGTTACATATTTCATATACTTTATATCACGAATGTACGTAATGTACGACGGCAGATAGCGTCAGCCAACGGAAATATAAATACACTGAACAAATTAAGCCTGTAAGGCAAAATAATACAGTCAAAGATGAAAAAAAAAGTGGTATTTATTCGATACCGATCACACCTCTCGTCTAACAGTAAAAGATGACAGATATACTTTTTTTATAAAGTGTTTAAGTATCAGAAATATAATTGCTACACCTTTAACTCAAGTCCATACGGTACTTACCTTAGGTATAGGCTAAGGTGGTATGGTAAGTCCACAAATATTATTTTTATTTATCATACCTAACGTTCAATATTATTCGTTTCAAATTTTGTGGCTGTGGAAACCGTCTCTTTGCTCTAGTAACGAGCCAGTAATATCTCAGCGTACCTTATTTGTGTCGTAGATTATAGACCACACATTCATATAAAAGTACGGGTCGCAACCCTTGCTAGAAAGACCATAGATTCCCCCATGTACATTATAGCACACGAGTACACGAATCGATAACGGTTAGATATTAATAATTGTGTGAGTACACTAATCTTGACAAGTGACAAGTATCCTTGGTTATCATGCCCTACCACTATTATTTAGTACCGTTTACTGACATGTGTGGGTATGATACAAATTATGTTAAAACATTCCGGGCAACATGTAAAGTTAGCAGCAGCTGATACGGACAACAACATTTGTCTTGCAACTTGATAAATGACTTGAAGCAACTTAAGCGTGAGAATAAATGAACAAGACGTAGGCAAGTGAAACCTTTTTTAAATTATAGGAGGAGGAGTACAAAGGAGTAACGGGAGCCTTTTGTCAACTACCGACGGATACAAACATCTGCATCATAGTTATGCAAATGCGTCGTCCTCCTTTCGTAGTCCCCTCCAATGGGCCACGGCCCAATCACAAGCCGCTCAAAGCTCGATAGTTGTCACTTTACACCGGTATCATATAAACTAGAGGTAGCTCCCCAGTCTTGCCGGCACATTACCAGTGCAATGCAGCATGGCACTATCTATTACAAAAAAGTTAAAGAATAAATTTTATTTGTTACAAGAAATTTTAATGTTTTATAGCTTATCTATTATAAAACAAAGTTCCCAAAAGCTGTATTTGATCGATTTTCCGGGATTTTGGTGACGGTTTTCCCCACCAGGGCGGTTCCAGAGGAAGGTTTTAGTGAATAATTAGTTATGGTAACAATCTGGCTTCTGTTATTTAGTCCCAGTTCACTAGTACAAAGACAATATTTATAATTGAAGTGAAAAAAAAATTATCGCGTTGAGCGTGTTTTTGGGTGAACAAAAATCATTGTCCCGCGTGTCATAAGTGATGCGATACGCGTAGGGCGCATTTCATCGCGTCATGCGTGAGGATGTTGTTGTTTTTTTTTAATTTGAATAACTTATCACGTTAATTTTCAGATCTAAAAGTTGAAAAAAATAAATATGAAAAGATAAAATTATTCACTTACAAAAAAGCTAAATTATCATTGAAGCCTGTCACCACGTAGCAGTGATTAATAACATGTAGTAGTGATCTGAGCCTCAACTCAAAAAAGAATCACCAAGTAGGTTGTGTCAGAATTCTCTCTGGAAATGATTTTTTGCATTTTACAAGCGTATGTTTATAGATTTCTATGTTCCCAGATATAGCTGGTACCTTTTGACGGATTTTAATTAATGACGAAATGGCGGAAATCAATTATGTGTCGTTCGAGCCGTCTTTACAATACAGGTGACACTGGGTTACAATATGGCGACAAAAACATTTTGAGCGGTCGGATTTTCTTTTTTTTATTTTGAGATTAAAAATTGTTAATTTTATATTAATTACCATAATTTACTTTACTCTTTCTAAAAGTAGGTAACAGTGCCATGCTGTATCGCAGTGGAATTGGACTAATATGACCGTGATGGTACCTCTTGTTCACATAACACACGAAAAGTGAAAGCTATGCCGTCGCGTTTCGTGCAGTTTGTAAGTAGCCGGTAGCCCATAAGAGGGGAGAAGAAACGGATAGCAACGCATCTGCAGAACAATTACTCGCATGTGGGTGTCGCTAGTTTTCGATTAGCTCGTTCGCCTCCTTTATAGTACACACCACCATTTTTACAGTATAGCGAGGCTCCTATACCATAAAAATGTGACGTGCAGAATTCCACAAAATTCGCAAGAACTAGCACTAAATAATCGGTTGATACATTACTACTGATGCCTGACCTTGGACGACCGCATCACTTGAGGATATTCAAAGGTATTTTGAGGATAGAATAAATAATAAAATAACAATATCGAATGTTTCTTCTCTATAGCATGGGGGGACAATCAAGCGATCGGATCTTAGTGACAATTATCAATGTAGATATCACTTTTCTTCGATTCAGCAGAGTAAAGTCTATCCATTCATCTATCTATATCCTGGACACATTCACTGTTTTATAGCCTACTTGGGCGGGGTTTTTCTTGGCAGACTTGTAAAGATTGCTTCATAATCCATTCAGCTATTTTCACAAATAAACGGTCCGTCAGTTTGCCCTTTGTTGAAACGGAACGTTATCGATTCCAAGCGTCCCTATACATTTTTTTTTTTTTTCAAGTATATTTATAAATAATGTGCCGTATACAACGAGCCTCTCGAGCTTTATTTTATATAAAGATATAAGCGAGGCTGTCATTTAATAAGCAACATTGAATGTAACTTATGAAATATATTTTTCATGTTGTATTTTAGTAATAAAATTACAATTTTAAATACAAAATCACAGAACAAAAAAAAACCCATTCTTTTCATTTGTAAATATCAATTTACATTATCCAGCACGTGTCCCGGTATCACTGACCGCAGCACCGCTGCAGTCAGCCTGGTTCCGACACCGCTCGCTGTACGGTGTGTGCGGACGCAGGTAGGCCGGCGGGCCACGTGATGTGGGGCATGTCCTGTAAGCCCCCGTCCAGCGCGGGAAAGCTCCCTCTTCCTCACAGAGGGGGAACCGTTCGGGGTTGGACGTTGAGATGGCATAATGGCCAGACGTCTCAGCGTTCTCCAGGCTAACGTCAACCACTCGGCCAGGGCTCAGGACCTTTTCCCCCGTAGTCAAAGCGAGGGGCCGCAGGTAGGTGGCGGCGATTCGGATTAAGGTTGCGTTCGTAGGGGTGTACTTCTCTCCGAACGGCAATTTAGCGGCCGTGGGACAGTTTCTCGATGTTCTGGGGCACCTAGCCCCCCTCCAGGTGTCCGTGGCTGGGTACCTCAATGCCAAGTCCACAGCTTGGGGAGGGTAATCCGGCCACAAACCCGAAAGGGAAGGAAGGTGCAGATGTGGGCGGTAGCTTCCGGACTGTCCCTGCTATATAGGGACATTCCAAACGTGCGTGCGATGGTCAGGAAAGGTCCCGTGGTGGACGTGGGTGGAGGGTGGAAACGGAGGTAGAGACACTCGCGGACCATCGTTACGAACGGTTTGGGGTGTCTCCAGCGTCCGTGCGTCCGCGTCGCCTGCGCGTGGTGACAGGTAAGGCGGAACACAGGGGGGAGGTGGTGGTCGCGGGGTCGTTGGATATCGCGAACGCTTTCAATAGTCTCCCGTACAGCGTGATAAGGGAGACACTGGTCTTCTTTCAGGTGTCTGGTGAGGCTCCTGGAGGCGTATTTCTCCAGTCGCTAAGTGGCCCTCGAGAACCAGTCGAGGTCCGTGGAGTGGCGGCGAGTCGGGCGCGGCGTCCCGAAGGTTTCTGTACTTGGATCGATCCTGTTGGACGTCGGCTATGATTTTGTCCTGCGAGGCCGTTTCCTCCCGGGTGGGTGTCATGTGTTACGCGGATGACATCCTCAGCTATGCCCGGGGACGAGACTACAAGGAGATGGCGCGGCAGGCCGATGTAGGCGTTGACCTCGTGATCAGCCGCATAGAGAGGTTAGGGCTTCGGGTCAGACTGGAAAAGACCGAAGCCCTTCTCTTCCGCGGGACCGGCCGCAAGAGGCCCCCAGGGGCCGCTCTGCAGATTGGAGAGGATAGGGTCAGGTTAAGCCCCCACATTAAATATCTGGGTCTCATCCTTGACGGAGGGTGGACCTACGTCTAACACTAAACTGTGGTGGGACCCCAGGTCGTGAAGGTGGCGAGGGCGCTGAGCACACTCCTCCCGTACCTCGGAGGACCCAGCGCCAACTGCAGGCAGCTGTACTCCGATGTCTGTCGGAGTATGGTGACTCTGGTTTGGGCGGATCGTCTCACTGCGAGGAATAAGGCCCATCTGCATTCTGCGCAGTGGGTCGTCGCAGTGAGGTTGATCCAGGATACCGTACGGTATCGTGGGTTGCAGCGACAGCCCTAGTTGGCGATCCCCCGTGGGAGCTCGTACCGGAGGCTATTGCCGAGAGCTGCTCCTATGTCTCGGTTAGGAGAGCTCTTGGCCTGATCCCCACGGTTCGTTGGTTGCGGCATGTGGCACTAATGCAGAGGTGGGGGGAGAACCAGGTGCGACAG
The DNA here is from genome assembly GCA_017140195.1 of Eumaeus atala. Taxonomy (NCBI): domain Eukaryota; kingdom Metazoa; phylum Arthropoda; class Insecta; order Lepidoptera; family Lycaenidae; genus Eumaeus; species Eumaeus atala. Next base: position 180,624 of record JAFELO010000392.1, on the reverse strand, counting down.
CCATATGTTAGAGAGATAACGGTTGCCTTGCGCCCGGTCCTCGAGCGGTGGATACGCCGTAGGCGAAACCCCTTAACTTCCATCTGACGCAGGTGCTCAACGGGCATGGTTGCTTCGGGGAGTATCTGTGCAGGACGGCCCGCAGGGAGCAGACGATTCGTTGTCACGATTATCACGAGGCGGTGGACTCTAGGAGATGGGTGGCGCTGCGGCACGGTCCGACATCAGTCCCATAATGAGGCAGTAAGGTGAACCACGGAGCTGCACACTTCCTTACAGGCTCCTAACCGTAAATTAGGTAGTAGTTTTAGCAAAAAATGAGCCTCGCTGCTGTAGTGGTCAGCGTGACGGACTTCCACTCAGTTGTATTCTTGCGAATACACGTCACGGCCGCAAAGTGACAGCTGTGCATCTCGTACGGTAAGTTAGTTTCTGGTGGTCCATGGATGCGGGAAGGAGGAAGGAGGGCATTGTATTTGCATAAGCTCTATGTGGATCTTTATGGGCGTTGGTAATTATCAAAAGGCTCCGACTGCTCAGTTGTCCCCCGATACTAAATATAATATAAACAAATTAGGCAATAATACACGTGTTTTGTATTCAGATACGTTCGTTTCTCCGTAAAAGTATCAAAGATTATTAACAAGTGAGTATTTTATGTATAGAAAATCACTGAATGCTACACTGGTCTCAGACTTCATATTATTCCATGAAACTTTCCTTTATTTCAAAGAACCATAAAAAACAACGCCAAAACTAAAGGCAGGTTAGATTCCAGGTACCGATCCGACCCAGGGACTAATTGCACCCATACACCACCCCCAAACATTAGTCCTTTATTTTCCTTCTATCGCGCTACCATAGTGTGTGGAAGATGGTCTCTTATACAATTTTCTCCCACTTCGCTCTGTGACAATTGTTATCACCAGTACTCCGATATGGAACTAATAAATCGTGGGCCCCTTATACTATAAACATTAAATATTTGTATTAATTGACTGTGTATTGTAGCGCTTTATTCAAAAATACCGTATTTAGTATTCTACGGATTTCATTACAACATAAAACATTGTATGGGGTTGCTCATTACGCAAATAGCATTTTCCATTACAATAAGACTTTTTCGTCGTCTATATATTTCGTAACAGATTTTTTCGCATATAAATTTATATTCCTAACATTAACATAAAAACTGTTAGGTAATTTATTTATAGAAAAGGAAGACTAATTATTTAGGAGTTGTCGAGGTTTTCTGAATGTTATGCATGAATCTCTTTTAGCATGTTCATTCGGACTCCTCTAAATTTTATTAGTATGGAGTTTCGATTCTCCTTAATAGAACAAAAGGGGATAGCATATCCAACACATCACACCTGGGTACCTTCAGACAAGTAAAAGGACTACTTCACTCATCGAAATGGTCTAGTATTTGCACTAACTAACGAATTTTTAACCATTTATCCATATGAAATAATTAAGTGACACAATTCTTAACAAATTTTATAATGCTGAATTTGATTATTAATAATTCTAAGCTTAAAGCTTCACAAACAATGTCAATATTGAAATCTGTAACAAATGACCAGAAACTATTTTATTTACAAGGGTCGGCGGCCACCATTCTTGCACATAATTACTAATTCCAGTAATTTCACAAAAACAAGCTAAAAGCTTTTTCATCATCTGAGGCATTATGAGTATACCCAGGAAACGTACGAAGTAAAAATTCCAAGACTACTCCAATATATGTTACACTTTATACTGAATACACTTTGACTAGAGCATATAGAATTGAAGCAAATACTTAAAACAGTTACACTATTTTAGTAATCGTTTTAAGATTATGCTTGAATTTTGCATTATAGGCAATATTATTTTTGAAATTATAGAATATGTCAGGCTATGTTAATGTAAGTTACTGTCAAATAAAAATATATCAATCCTTATCGGACCATTTATAAAAAAATATGTGAAAAAATGCGTTCGAAACTTATTGGGCATTGATACCCAAGTCTTTTCTTAGAATTATATTTGAAAAGCCTAAGGTTTCAAGAAGTCTTTATAATCATTAACATTGTTTAAGGTCCAAATGGTGCTCGGACTGCCCAATATACGTACATTCAGTCATTTTTACAAAGATTTTTATACAGACTTATAGTAAATATTACCTACAATTTCGTAATTGGCTATTATTGTTATTTGGCCTGTTACTTGGTCTTAAATATTACAAATTATGGAATAAAAAACTACCTTACAGTTCCTTAAAAACACTTACTTAGCTGGGCATGGTTGGTGTGTAAGATGATTTTATTGTAGCTTATTGCATATTTACTATATTACCGGTAAAACGGCTAAATATATGTGAGACAATAAATTAAAAAGCAATACTAAGCACATCCAGAGACATCCCATATACACCCCAAAAACAGCGGATATTCAGCATTTTCCGATTTCTCAGATGTACACCACACACTTACCTTCTTTTACCAAGAATTTGTAGCTAAAATTCAAGCTTTCTTAATGTTCTTCAATGGAACGGACTTCAAACAATATTTTGTAATTAGACAAAAAACAATTGTAGCAAATTATACGATTTGATAATAATTATGAAAAAAATCACGATTTGGTAATTAGGAATACCTAACTACCAAATCGTATACGTAATAAGAATTTAGGTATAACTAATAATAATTTTCTTTAAAAACTTATACTGAGATATTAACATTAACCCCTTAATCCCAATTCGTCCCGATTTATTGTACATCTAGAGACGGCATGTGAGATACTTTTGGATTGTTATTGTGACTGTGTTAACTAATTTATGAATAGTTTATAATAGCTTTGGCCAACAGGTCTTAGTAAAGTCACGAAGTGCAAACTAGAATGACCGGTGAACGTGTTCTGCGAACGAGGCTGAGGATTAAATATAGGTAGAAAAAGGTAAAACTGATTTTTATGGAGATCTTTAAAATTTCGTTAAAAATCTTTAGGAATACGTTAAATATCAGTATATTGTGTTATAATTTATGCTATTTATTATTGCTAACTTAACATTTTTATATACTCGCTATTCTAAAATATATGAAGTATACGTTTAGCAATTTCACTAACTTCGATACACACAAAATGGCTAGCTCAAGACAATGTTAAATTACGCAAAATTACGTTTTATGCTAGATGATTATAAATCAATAAAGAATAATTTATTGCTTTGTGATAGTATTCCCGCAGAGCTTGAAGACGAAAGTCTTCAACCAGTGCCTTCTCTACGTGATGAGTTACGGAGCTGAAACATGGTCTCTTAATTTTGGACTGGTCCGCAAGTTTACGGTAACCCAAACTCAGGGCTATTGAACGTGCTATGTTGGATCTCTTGTATCTCTCTCCGACAAAATGCCATACGAAGCCATAAGGATGAGAACTAAAGTATCCGATATCACGCGACGAATAGGCTCGCTGAAGTGGCGATGGGCTGGTCACACCCAGAAGAACAGATTGTCGATGGGCCAGTAGGGTTCTGGAGTGGAGGCCACGTTTAGGGAAGCGATGTGTTGGTCGACCGTTCACGAGGTGGGAGAACGGGATGGATGCGAGTAGCAGGAGACCGGTCGTCTAGGCGTTCATTGAGAGAGATAGGCCTCTGGTCCAGCCGATGGACCGATAAGGGCTGATAATGATGACGATGATGTGTGTTTGTAATATATGTTTGTTATGTTATAAGTACTAAAGAATATTTTATTTGTTCATTCATCCAAAGCCCAAGCTAGACGTGCAAATAAATATTTGTATCAGTTCCTCTTTATAAATATAACATATTATCATAAAAATATTTGCTTAAGTCTGCGAGATGTAAATTTAATCACAAAATTATGTGTGAGTGTTGTTGTTAACACCGTAAAGCCATAGAAAGATCATATCGAAGTTGGAAAGAGAGATAAAACAAAAAATATTGATTCCGACAGCGAATGACTTGGAATAATTCCAAAAATTATTTTTGTTTTCCTTTTATTGTAGTAGAAAATCAGTTACACTGACAAAATTGAACATTTGCATTATAATTGTGTGGTAATCACTTTTATATGGTCTACATCGATCCGATATCAGTCGATATGGACAAACAGGTCCACTCAAATGATTACATAATCTAAGTTGCAAGCATGTAGGATACTACAACTTCTGTGTTTGTTTATGTCGGTCCTATGTTCAGAAATTGTTTAAACCATAACAATAGTCTTTGTTAGATAACAAAATTGATAATTTTTAATAGAACAACTGTTATCTCGTCTCATAGAACGAAGCCACTCGCGGAAAATTAGCTTGATATTAATCACATTGAAAAAATATATTTGGGCACCTGAACTATACTTAGGCAACGCATCTGTATGACAATAATATGGACGTCCATTGGCGTTGATAGCCGTTAAGTTTCGTTAGCTCCCTTCCTCCCTTAACTAAAAGAACTTTCTAACTCTCGACTTTCTAGTGCTGTTTAGTAAAAATTGAAAAATCCGGTGCGTAATATTGTTTGACCCAACTTAGGTTTCAAACTCGGGACCTCAAGTCTATGGTACAACATGCTTAATACGAGGCGGTCTACACAATTACTTCACTAAACCATTATGTTACAGAACAAAAATAACAAAACTAAGAAAAGCAAGGAAGCAAAAGTATATATGATATGTACGTGTGAAAGTATGACCTAATGAAATACTCAAGCCTCGTTCCCCTCAACTGTTGCTATAAAAACATTTCAGATTGTTTGATATACAAAAAAAACAGTATCTACAGGGAACTGTCGTGTTCATGGGTCTCCTTAAGCTTTTCACTATTTCTTACGTAGAATGTATCTGTTATTCTTTGTGTATTTGGTAAATTAATAAAATTCGTAAAGTGTGTGTCGCTTTCTTGAATATTAAAATTTGTTAAGGCAAATCATTGCTTGAATAGCAATGACATTCATTTGTTTTTCGATGTAAATATGATGAATTTGAATCTTCTCCAAGTACAAGTTCTGCCTGTAGTGTTATCTAATACGTAAAGAATATATAATTCTATCCTTGTCCCGAAAAACTATCCATGGGATAGGTATATTTGAAGCGGATTTTTCTTTATATATAACGTATTTAATGATATCTGTGCTACCACAACAAATTGGATTTGCACCAAATAGGGTTTCACATTTATAAGTAGAATTCCTTACTGAAGTAACTAATTCTTAAGCTGTGAAGCTGACCTCCTGCCATTCGCATCCATCCCAGACCAGCCACTGCACGTAGATCGTCTTCCCAACTAGTGAACGGTCGACCAATACTTCGTTTTCCTAGACGCGGCCTCCACTCCATAACCTTAGTGGCCCATCTGCCATGTCATCTTCTGAGTGTGTGACCAGCCCACTGCCACTTCAGTGAGCTTATTATTCTTACGACTTCGTTACAAATTCTATAGAATCGAGAAACACACAACATAGCACGTTCAATAGCCCGTTGAGCTACCGCAACCTTGCGGACCATTTAAAACTTAAGAGGCCATGTTTCGGCCTCGTAGGTAATCGTGGGGAGAATGCATTGGTTGTAGACTTGTGTCTTCAACACTCTGCGGTAGAGGTGACATGAGAATATGACGAAGCTTCCGGAATGCTGTCCAATCCAACTGAATCCTTCTATCAGCTTCCTTCTCGAAATTATGCCTACCTAACTGCAATAGTCGCCGAGGTATACGTCTACGACTACGAGATTAGCACTATCGATGTTGACCGGCCTTGGGAGAACGTGTTCGAACGTGAGCATGACCTATGTTGTGTCCATGATCATTCCAAGGTTAATTCGTCGGGACGATTCATTTAGGCTTTGTAACATTTCCTGCAAGCTCTCCAACGATTCGGGCAATACAATGATATCGTCGGTGAAACGAAGATGTGAGATGTATTCGCCGTTAATATTTATGCCGCACTCTGCCCAGTTAAAAGGTCTAAAAAAAGTAATGAGTCTTCCCTAAAGTCTTAAAGACGTCCTTCAAAGTATTAGTGTACAATTTCGGGGAAATAACATCTCCTTGTCGCACTCCTCGATGCGACATTGGACTGGCGTCGTTTGAACTCCCGGAATCAGCACGGACAAAGAATAAAAGATACATTCTACTTAAGAAATAGTGACTAGCCTTAGAAGACCTATAAACACGACAGTTCCCTGTAGAGACTGTTGTTTTTTTCGTATGAATGAATGAATGAAATATTCTTGACTCTGAACAATACATAAAAGAAACAGAAACAATCGATAAAAATAATACTACAACAAAGTATAATACAAAATACAATACAATATAAACACACAAAAAAGTTGGTCTTATTATTTTAAAGTAATTTCTTCCAGACAGCCAAAGTCTTAAAGATAGAAAGTACATTTACTGTCACCAACTCCAGCAGTATATCTCGCCAACGCACGGCATTATTAATGTGTAATTACTACGTACACTTATAAACTTCTTTTACGAGCATCTCACCTCGTTGTCGTATCTCACCTCGAGGTACTTGTAAGTAGTGCCCCGTGACGGGGCTAGTAAACTTTTATTTCCTAGTAAAAAAGTTCAGTTGAGAGAGCGGAGTCTTTTGGTGAAGACCCACCCCCTTAGACATCAACACAATACACACAATTTAGGCTACAGCGGCCATCGCTATAGATACGAGCCATCTGCGCAGGACATAGTGCACAAGTGTGGGTGCAAGCACAGGTGTACACTTGTATACCCACTTTATTCCAGTAAACGATCAGGACCGTAGAGACATCAGGTGCAGGACCGATAACGCTACGCCCCCGTGCTTTTCAAGGCACTGGGGTGCAATATCGCCCATTTTCTAACTACCACTTTTTCACCGGACCCAGGACTCATTCAGTGGAAAATGCTCACAACTGGACCACAAAGTAGTCTATAGTGTAAGGTATCATAAGATAATCGAAAGTTACACTTGAAAAATACAATGTGCGTCATTTTTTTTCTGTGAACTCACTGACTGTAGAGCACATAAACTAAGTAAACGGCTGGCGTACCGCTGGAAACACAAATGTATTTTGGTCATAGTAAATTACTCGCTGACCCTTTCTTGATTACATGCCAACTCATTGAGAGGCTATTAGAAAGATTTATTGAAGTTCAATGTTTATATACTAAGGCTGTATTCATAGGAATAGCATACAGCATATAGACGCTGTATCCTATGATAAAAGTAGCATATTAATTTTAAAATCCTATAGCTAATTTTAAATGTACAAAACGATGATATTAAAAAGCAATGTTTTCTTTTCTATTGTAGATTCTGATTCTGTTCTGTTCCTAAGTTACATGTTTATATTATTGGTTCTGTGGCCAAAGGGTATAGCAAAGTAGCGAAACATTACTAAGACTCCGCTGTCTGTCTGTCGCCAGGCTGTATATCGTGAACGGTTACGAGCCAGTTGAGATTTTCATAAATAATGTATTGATGGTGCCACTATAAAATCAAACACTACAAATAAAGTAAAATAAATGTTTAAACGGTACGTTTTTTATTGATAATGTTATCAAACTCCTCTTTCATAGGTCCGACTCGCACTTGGCGGAGATTATTGCTGCATAAACTGTTTAACGCTCGTATCATATACATGACGCTCTTTTAATGACATGGACCATTATATTAAGAATAAAAAGAAAAAGATATGCAATTATTTATTTTTGTTCAATTTCATTATTAGTATTTACTTAGATTTTAAGACAATAAAATGGAATGGTCATTTAAAAATACTTCACAAAGTTGGAGAGGGTTCAGCCAATTCTTAGTAAATTGCGCTGGCGATACCATGTTTGGTACATTAATTCAAAATTGGTGACCCATTGCTGAAAGTGGAGTTTGAAATTTAAATTAAAACCCAATCATTTCTCATTTAAATATTAGATAGTAAATCTTTCGCTTTCCATATAATTGAATAACTTAACACTTAATTAACATTTCTTAGGAAGAATAATTGCTAAAAAGGTATTCGTATTAGAAATATCTTTTTTATGGTATGAGTCGACAAAGTATTTTTGGGTTACCAAATGGCTCGTACTTAAAATCTTTAGGCATTGATAGTCAATCAATGCCTAAAGATTTTCGCACAATCGTTATGAAGAAGCGTTGCCTTTCTGCCCTCCTCCCTCATATCGGCCACCAGAAACTAACAAACTGCACTCATTACAACATCATAGTGGTCTCTTTATCTTGTGAGCAAAATGTAGCATCCTCCTCAGTTCCCGGTAATGTATGAGTCACACCATCTCTCTCAAAACTTACATGTTTAAATATATAAATGACTGAAGTAATAACTGATATTTATACTGATACGTAGTGATTACAAGTAGAGATATACAAAAATATTTGTCTCCTATAAAAATTGACAAAACACATGAAAAACAGCCCATTTCATTTTTCAATATTAATATTATTTTATTCAACTTTTAACTTCACTCCGACATTAACGAGATGTAATAAAATTTGTATTTATTTGATAAATTTCAATTATATGTACCTTGTCTCATAATTAACATTTTATTTACCAAATTGACAACATTTTATATATAAAATATTCCAGTGCCTTCAAAAATACAATTGCTGATACGGAGAAGTGGAGAAGCAAATGTGTAATTTCGTTCATATTTTTGCTTTATTACATTGTAAAAATAAATTCTATAGAATATACTGGCTGATAGGTGAGACATTTTTATCACTCATAGACGTAAAACAGTGTAGTTAAAAACGTTTAGGCACTAAAATTTCATGTTATGGTCACCGTAGTCTCCCTGTGGTACGCGGTATAGGCGTGTCACAAACGATGACGCGTTTGTCACTCGCCAGATGAGACTATCTCCTATCAATGGCCCAAGCGTTTGATAATAATATAGTAACGCGTTCAGTGATTTTTTGAATTTTCTGTTTAAAAAGATATTTTACTTATTTTATTACACAAATCGGTTATACATTTTCCCTCCTCTTTCCAATGGGCAACCGGAAACTCATAACCCGCTCGAAATGCGACTGAAAAGCCACTACACATATACCATATCGTTCGTGCCGTCCCAATTCCGACTACAATGCAGCCTTACAAAGCCTCAGAAAACGCTGCTTCCCTATGGACAAGTCGTCTTTTAATTTAACACCAAAATTGCAAATCTATAAGTCCATATTAATATATAATGAAAAAATATTTTATTTTTTGGTTGCTTGCATTGAATAGGCTATTATTTATTACAATAGTTTTAGTTTTCAATTGTATTAATTTTTTACATGTTTTCAAGAATAAATATATACATTGTGAAACGAAACTAAAAAGAATTCGCATGCAAGCTACACATGAGCATACAACTAAGGTGGGACATACTTAATTTTAACAATTTCTTGTATTCGGAATAAGGCAGCGCAATTCCTTATTTATCTGAAAATTATGTTAGCAATATGCTTGTCATGAATAAAAGTGAGAACCTGTGAAACTGGCCTTTAATGTCTCCTGTTCAAATGATTTTTTCATTTTGTATATTACTATATAGTCTTATCTTATTAAACTTGCTAATGTTACAAGTTGCCAAGTTTCACGAAAAACTGCTCAACATAAAATGATCAAACGTAATCTTCAGTACAATTAACTAATCATCTGTATAGCAGTGGTAAAAGCCTACAACCTGAGTAAACTTGTTCCAAGCGTCTTGTTTAGATGTCAAAATATAAAACAAAACAGCAAATGTCCAAGAGGCGTCATTAAAAGGTCTGTAAAGTATACAATTTATTTCTTCTATCGCCCAGAGACCCCATAAACAGTTTATTGCTCTACCACTCTCTTAAAAGGAGATCAACCTTTTATACGCGAAAAAATAAGCATTGCACTACCGCTGCCCAGAATCTATCTCTCTTTTTACATTTGCGCGAGGAAATGCACTCTGCCACCTGACGTGGGTGGAATCCGATGGGTGGGTAAAGCCCAAGGGTGCCATCGCCCGCCTGTACTATGTTGCCCGGATCTGTCTGTTACGGGGCAAAAATCTGTGTATCACACAGTATTAATATACATAACCTATTATTCTTACTTTATTAACAATAGCCCACTCCTCGATTTTAATAATAAGCAATCCAAGCTTCCAGCATCTCAGCTTGTATCTATACTTAATAATATAAAGCTGCAAAGTATGTTTCTTTGTTTTTGCGCGCTAATCTTGAGATTAGTACTGGCCCGAATTAAAAAGATATTGTTGTGTTGGTTATTCCATTTAGCGAGGAATGCTATAGGCTACATATCATGTCGCTACAGACAAATGAATCGTAGTAACGCAAGCAACGGTGAAACAACGGGGTGATGATAGTAAAGAAATAAAAGCAAACATGTACTCAGAAACAATTGAACCTTTTCGAATCGTTTCACTTCACTTCTGTTAATGACTTACCTCAGTACAGGATGAACGTAGGCCCCATTAGCTATAGATATACGCAGTTGCATATAGTGGTCAGTAATGTACCCTGCTGCAATTCATCGACGTTAGGTAACCAACTTTAGTCATCGTGCGAATGAAAATTATATTCTATTCTTTTACTTCACTCAATTTAATTTTGTGTCTAAAAGCATACTGATAACAACGATAGAGACATTTAAGTAAAGTAGAGTCCTGGTTGTTATTAAAAATATGCAGTTGCTTTCTATTGGAGCACTTGGTTTTTTCGATTCCTATAAATATATCCATCATCATAATTAATGTTCTGATCTACACTCTAGGCACATCGATATGACGAAAGTAATATATCCAGGAATTAATAGAAGAAATTAAAATAATTTTATTCAACAGCAAAACTAGAAAAATAAAATCGTGATATATATTGTATGTCATTAATAATAATACATTAATGTGTATCATCATTTATTATCATTATCATCCCCCTTTCGGTCTACCGCTGGACATACGGATTGAGTCCGTCGTCTTGGCGTTCATTGAGAGAGCTCAAGACGATCTCCTGCTTCTTGCATCCATCCCGGACTGCTACTGCACAGAGATGTCTTCCCACCTGGTCAACGGTCGACCAACACTTCGTTTTCCTAAGCGCGGTCTCCACACCAGAACCTCACTGGCCCATCTGCCATCTGTTCTTCTGAGTGTGTGACCAGCTCATTGCCACTTTGTCGCGGAATATCTGATACTTTAGTTCTCTGCATTATGACTTCCTTGCAGATTCTGTAGGACAGAGAAACACCTAGCATAGCACATTCAATAGCCCGTTGAGCTATTGCAAACTTGCGGACCAGTCCAAAATTAGGAGGCAACGATTCGGCCCCGTAGGTTATCACGCAGAGAACGCACTGGTTGAAGACTTTCGTCTTCAAGCTCTGCGGCATAGGTGACGTGAGAATGTAATAAAGCTAACCCAACTGAATCCTTTTAACAGCTTCCTTCTCGAAGTTATATCTACGTAATTGCAATAATTGCCAAAGGTAGACGTATTCTATGAGTAATGTCTACTTTTAAATACATGTAGCAGTGACCCGAGGTTTAACTTGAGTAAGTTGACTAACTAAATGGACTAATAAACACAGAAAGATTTTCCAATTCAATCGGGTTATTATTGAGGTTAACGCGTTCTAACAAACATACAGAATGTTCATTAGTATAAATATATTGGCTGTACCTGCTAAATATCTAAATTTTAATCAAATCCGATTAAATAGTTTTTACGTGTAAGTAAAACAAAATATAACAAAATGGTCTTGCATTTATATTATTATACGGATTTTGTATATATAATTAGACTACTTAGCGGTCTTGAGAATCTGTTCCAGGCAAGTAGCTGATGATAAATGATGAGGACGATGTGAGGTTATCACGAATAAGCCGACTTTGTGGAATAACTATATTTTAAAAGTAGCGAAATTAAATTTGACACGAACGTTTATTAAGAGAGTTAAATGTAAAATAAACGTAATACAACACAATTTTAAATAAATTCTTGCTCAGCGAAACTAATAAAGGCCTCATTGCCTTTTCAATTAGAAAGACCATAAAATCTAAATCATATAAAGCAATATATAATTTATTTTTATACTTTGGAATTCATCGCCAGCCAACCATAAGTCCAAACATTAACAAAAAAAAATTTGTTTATTGTTACATACATATTGCATGACACTTCATCCTCCTATGCAACGGGACTGGACTGGCATGACCGGGGAGATAACTCTCGCGTACTCGATATCGCCGTAAAGTGACACCTACGGCGTCGCGTTTAGTGCGGTTTCTGCGTAGCCGGTGGCACATGGGGGGGTGAAAATGTAGGCAATGCATCGGCATAATTATGCTGATGTTCATGGGCGTCGGCAGTCGTTGCAAGGTTCCGATTGTTCGTATGTCCCCCTATACTATACAAACATCAAATTAAGTAATTTCCTATACTGGTATATGCTAGTGTTATAAAGGGAAAAGATTTTTTGTTTGTTCGTTTGTATGCTCCTTAACTACTGAACCGACATTATTAATTTAACAGTACTAATATAGATGCATTTATTAACATAATGATAATTATATATTGTTCTCACAACCTGCGTGTTTGTATGAAGAGAGTTATGAATGTGGAGGAGGTGAGGCAGTTATGTTAGGATCGTGATATGTGGCTATTTGTTTTCTCCAGTGAAGATGAAGATGTCTTCAGATTTGACGTATTAGTGGGTTTTACACTGACTCGCCTATGCTACACAGTGCTACGCGAACTTATACTAGATATGCGGCCTCGTAAAATAAACCTCCCATTTTAGAGGTTGAATCTTATAGCATAAAACTTCGTCGAGGAATTCTCGACACATTAGTAAAGTTTTCATTATAATGCGTTCAGCAATTTTCACGTGGTCACGGTCAAATAAATAGGCAATTAAGAAAACTGACAATAAATTTAAAAACTGAACGTGTCTGTTTACCGATAAGTCGCCCCAGCCAAGTTATTTTCGAAAATGTCCGATAACCTCATAGCTCCTATACCGGCTACTACTACTTCTATATCCGCAAAAAGCCAAATTTTTTGAATTTTTGAATTGAATTGATAAACAAATTACTCCCCTTGCAAATAATTTTGATGAAAATCGTCAGACGGGAAAACAAAAAAATTTTAAACAGAGAAACTACAGAAATACCACAGAAAAGTAGTCCAAAGTAACAGTCATACAGAAAAGCCGGAAGAGAACAAGAATAATATATTTAATTTCAAGACATTTTTTGTGGGAGTTCAAGATATTGTACTTCAAATATTTTTTTACAAGAAAAGGCCAGCCTAATTTTAGCTTCACTCCTGAAAGAGATTTCTGAATTCGCAAGTAAAATTTTACAAAATTATGGAATGTTGACAGAAACATTCTCTTTTTGGTCCAATGGCCAGCATGTTAATATTAGCACACTAAATTAATATCACCCAGTGGAACTCACAAATCTTGCGGCCAAAATTAGCTGATGAGTGAACATGAAAAAAATCATATTGCCCTTATAAGTGAAACTTGGCTTGGAGTCGGATCAAACCAACATATTTATGGATATATTGTTTTCAGAAGCGACAGAACTCCGGAATAGAAATTATATGTATTGAAATTTGGAATTGTGACCTTCTGGAATCTGTTGTCTCTACCTCAAACAATCTTCACCGGATATTACATTTTAACGACAGATGTAATAATAAATTATCAGTGGTATTACACTAGAGAACCTTTAAAAAATGACAATCTCATCATTAAATTTAGCACTGAGTACTCTGATAACTCTAATGTGTTAGAGATACGTTGGAATTTTAAAGCTGACTGTTGTTCTAGTTTGTAGAATTTTTTAGATATAAATGAAGGTCAACCAAGTTATGACTTACTTGTAGGTGCGATTAACAAAGCAGTTGATTTATGTTTACTTTCTTTTATGTTTGCATACTGATAATAAGTTTAAGCATAAAAAATATTGCACTTAATCAATTTTTAAAGCTGTGGCGAAACGTAGAGCTACTTCACCTGAATTAAGAAAAAAAAACCTACTACTAATAACTTACATAGGGGGTTTAAGGGGTACTGAATTTGTAAATATTATGTTCCAGATAGTAAAATAAAGAACTTTTATGTTGTTTTCTTCCCGATACTGTTGTCCCTAAAACTCCGTATTTTAATTCTAGTAATATCTTCCTAGAAAGAGAATTCTGTATTCAAGAATTTGATAATTGTCTTAGTAGAAAGCATAAAGATATTTTTCCATGGCATGCTCCTAAAATGTAAAAAAAACCTAAATACATTATATTGTTTTTGAAAGCAATAACATTTTATCGCATTATTTAAATGGTTTCAGAAGGGGACAATCTTGCGTTAAATGTTTGAGTAGACTTACTTCGAAGATACAAGTAGAATTTTCAAAGAATACACGTACTGTTGGATGTTTTTCTAAATGTTGAGAATGCATATGATAATTTATTAGTAGATAAAATTGTATCCACTCTAGAAGATTACCAATTAGGTAATTGAATTTGTAAATATCTTTGGAATTTTGTGATAGAACGTGACTCAAAACTTACGAGGGTATTGTCGTCAAGTAGAAATTGCTCAAGGCAAACCAATATCTCCTTTACTTTCAATGTTTCAACATCCAAATTATCATGTCTCATTCATGAAGTATATGCGGGAACGCGTCTTTCTTTTTCTTTGTTTGTGTTCCAGGACGGACTTTGCTACTGCTATCGCGATCGTGTCGTCGGCGTCGTGCAATACGTGCTTCGGCCGACGGTAACGGGGGTTCGGTTAATAACGTCGCATCGAAATATTTCGAAGTTTGGACGATTAACATATTTTTGTGATTAAGGGCACGGTCAAAGAACTTTTGTGATAGCTCTTTAAAGTATCCTTTAATCTAGGTCAATTGTAAGTCTCAATGTAGGTCGATGTTTCGGAAGTACCACGGGCATCCAGTAGCCATGCGTAAGAATCTTTTTTGCGTCCTAGTTGGGGTCTTAATCCTTAGCATTTATGATCTCGTTGTGCATCAACGATTAGGAGTCGTTAAGGTCTTGGTACGTTCTTTTATAATAATGGTGCCAGTTGACATTTAAATAAACTAGATGTTATACAAAATCAATCCATGAGAATAATTGGGAGCTATGTAAGAAATACTCCAATTCATGCAACTTTTGCGAGTGTGAAACGAGATTTATGTATTTTCCAGTGAACTACGTACATAAGAACATAATATGTATATTATAGGTACTTATCTGAAAATGTAACGAATCCATTATTAGATTGATATCGGCGCCGCAGAATGTAGGAATGTCTGCCAAATAACAAATTCTGCGTAGCAAAACTCTATTATAAGTTATTGTTCAATATCTTGGCTGTGCCTACGATTGAAAGTTTATATTCAGCCAAATAAAATTTGTCTTTTGTATAGTAGTTTTACTTTCTTGTTCCCAAACACTAACATAGTACAATCGTGTATATAGCCTCGAAAGCCCATGAAAGTTTATAACAGGGATGTAAAGAAATGTTTATAGTACATGTTATACATAAAAACGAGCAGTAAGAGATTTTTGATTAAGACTACCTATGACCTTAGACATACGGAGAATTATTATGCAGACGTTTTGCTCCTTCCCTCCAATAGGCCACCGGAAACTCAAGAAACACAGGAAATGCGACAGTCGTTTCGATGGCTGCCATATTCAGTTGCAATGCAGCATGACTCTACCTCTTAATTAGGCTAAATAGACCTTTACTTGTTACAACATCCTAAGATACAAAAATTTTCGCATCCATTTGTCTGTCTATATGTCCGCTCAAACGTCACATTCGTTTTACTCAATTATTAATGCGGTAATATATTTGGAATCAAATTATTAACTGAGAAATTATTTATTTTAGAGACCATAGCCTGGTTTCAATAGGTAATTTTAAATGAGCTAGAGGTTTATTATTATTATTTTTTTTTGATTATGTTAATACTTTGTGCAATATTTGCTTCTAAACCGGTAAAAAGTGCTTACCCACCTTTCTAACGTTTAAACTACTAAGAGAAAAATTGTGGAAAAATTGGGATTATAGTACCATAATAATCACTTCAAATGAAAATTGTTTTAAACAATATTGAATTAATACTTTAAGAGATTTTGTTTGCTGATACGGAACCCTTTATTGGCGAGTCCGACTCGCTCTTTGCCTCGCTATTGTTTGTTCTGTTATAGCGCCTGCCATAACAGTTAAAATAAGGCGGCTTCAACAATAAAGAAACATTTATGTCTATGATTTTTGAAGTCAATTTTACATGTTGTACGGATTAAGGCTATACATGAAAAGACTTTTTTATTATTCCTTAATGAGGACGCCGGATGAATGGGGGCGTCGGTCCCACTCTCGATGAGTGTAAGGACTGATTAGGATAAGTTGGTTTACCTACTTAATTACGGGAACGAGACAGTTTCGCTTTTTTGTGCACTGACGTCGACGGACGGGACTATAATGTCATGTGTCATTCTAGTAATGTGACCTATGACCTATTACTTAAACACTTAATATTTAAATGATGTGACAACAACATTGTCGTACAGAATTGCATAGTAATTTAGCCCGGTTCTACGCGTTAAATACCGCAACTGATTTTCACGGACAACCAGCTCTAATAATAAAATAAAGTAATCACTTTAAAATAAGAACCATGTTCAGATCTTTCTGACAACAGAAAGCGAAATTTCTTATTACATTTGAAATGAGGCGGCCCCTATCTATCTATTCCTTCGCTGCTGCATCACAATCAACCTTTAATGAAAAACGTTCGATCAATTTTATGATCTTTTTGTGTATAAATTGGTAGGCATGAGACGACGTCTTAGAGTATATTCGAACTTATTGATGTTCTAAGTTAGTGTGAATGTTGAACTACAGAGAACTAAAGTATCCAATATCATGCGACGAATAGGCTCGCTGAAGCGGCTATGGGCTGGTCACTCACTCAGAACATCAGATGGCAGATAGGCCAGTAATATTCTGGAGTGGGGGCCGCGTTTAAGTAAGCGAAGTGTCGGTCGACCGTTCACCACCACCAACAACATCCACAGCTAAAAGTAAACCTAAGAAAAAGAAAAAGAAGAAAATAAATATCCAAATCCCAAATCAATTGCAGATCCAGAACCTAGAGGCGTCTACTGTGCAGACTCCACAAACCCCAACACCACAACCCGTCACCACACACAGAAGCAGAAGCCAAAGACACTCTTCATCACCACTAACACGCATCCTGACAGACGTCATGAAAATTACTGCAGAAGTCATTCAGGATATACTCACAGGCCACACTCCATTGCAGGCAGTTCTTAAACACCTCCCTGCGGCTCTCGCCATAATTACAGAAATTTCATCACAATGGACCCAGGTACATACATAAAAATAATGTTCTGGAACGCCAGAGGGCTAAAAGCGAAATCAAAACTACTCCAACAAACACTCCACGAACACTCAATAGACATACTATTAATCAATGAAACACACCTTTCTCAAAATTCAAAATTCCATGGTATCATATCTACCGCAAGGACCACAAAGGCGCCGTGCTGCACATCCGGGGACTGGCGGTCTGTGTGGCGCGCGGGGTGGTCCACCAGCCGTTGCCGCTGATCCCGACGGTGACGTTATCCACGCTGGGTGTAGAGGTCCTATTCGGTGGGAGGCCGCTTAAAATCTACGCGGCCTACAAACCACCGACGGACCCGTTGGTGGTCTCCGACATACACCGCCATTTCCAACCAGGGGAACAGGTGGTCATTGCCGGGGACCTCAAATGTAAGCACCCGGCGTGGAATTCGTACACTAGCTGCCCGAACGGTAACCGCCTACACAACGACTCCATGTCGAGCGCATACGCGGTGGTAGGTCCGGACCTCCCGACGCGCTACCCGGCTGACGGACAACCGGGGATGCCAAGCACCATAGACGGCCGCCACCGCGGTCGTTACCATAGATGATGACCTACTATCTGACCATGTCCCAGTGATCCTGTCCCTAAAAGGGAACCCTGCGCGCCAAATGGCCCTCCCGGCCAGGCCCACAACCGATTGGCAAAATTTCAGGAACTTTTTAGAACTGACATGCCCCACTGTCCCAGTGCTGACGCCCGGGGACGTGGACGAGTTGGCTCAGGCGATCGAGTCGGCAATCGTCAGGGCCAAAGAGCAGGCAACCATAGAGAACCCACGGAACAGCGACAGTAGTAAAAAGCCTCCATTACCCCCTCACTTACAGAGACTGGTCAGGAGCAAGAAGGAGCTCTGGCGGAAATGGCAGAGCTTCCGATGCCCCAGACTTAAAACTAAATTAAACCAATTAACAAATCAAATCAAAAATGAACTTGCAGAAGCAGATAAGTACAGATCGGAGCGGAGAATAGATGCTGCGGCGGATAACTGGGCCTCGCTGCACTAACTATGTCGCCGTCTCTCCAACACTGCCACACCCGTGCGCCCACTACTACATGAGGACGGACAGCTGCGCTATCGCGCACAGGACAGGGCCGATATATTTGCCAGACACTTAGAAGGTCAGTTCTCTCCGTTTCCTACCTCGGCCGGCGAGCATGTGGAAACGGTGGTGCAGCACGTAAGCGAGTTCTATAATAGCTTCTTCGAGGCCGACCCTAGCCTAGTTCTTTCCCCTGGAACAGTCCAGCGTGCCCTGTCACGACTCAAAATTAACAAGGCCCCTGGCCTTGACCAAATCACAAACCTCGCGCTCAAACGCCTACCTCCCAAGGCCATAGCAGCCTTTACGCGGCTTTTTAACGGTATCATCCGGACAGGGCACTTCCCAGGGATTTGGAAGACTGATCTAGTCATCATGATCCCAAAACAGGGGAAAGACATCCGAAAAGCAGCCAGTTACAGACCTATCTCTCTCTTACCAACAATCTCTAAAGTCTTCGAGGGATTACTCCTCAGACTAATGACTCCTTACCTGCCGCAGCGCCCAGAACAGTTCGGCTTTAGGCCAGGGCACAGCACCACCCTTCAGCTCGCCAGAGTGATACACATGCTCACCGGCGCGTTGAATAAAAAGGAAACGGCGGGTGCCATTTTCCTGGATATGGAAAAGGCCTTCGACCGTGTCTGGCACGATGGTCTTGTCCACAAGCTGCTCGACACTCCAGTCCCCCGTCCCCTCGTAAAAGTGGTCGCGTCCTTCCTGCAAGGCAGGACGTTCCGCGTGCGGGTGGAAGACGCCATTTCGGGAGCCCATCCGATATCAGCGGGGGTACCGCAGGGAACTGTGTCTCGCCCGCCCTTTACAGCCTGTATGTGGCTGACACCCCGTAAAGTCAGCAGCAGCTGATACGGACAACAACATTTGTCTTGCAACTTGATAAATGACTTGAAGCAACTTAAGCGTGAGATAAATGAACAAGACGTAGCCAAGTGAAACCTTTTTTAAATTATAGGAGGAGGAGTACAAAGGAGTAACGGGAGCCTTTTGTCAACTACCGACGGATACCAACATCTGCATCATAGTTATGCAAATGCGTCGTCCTCCTTTCGTAGTCCCCTCCAATGGGCCACCGGCTACTCACAAGCCGTACAAAACTCGATAGATATCACTTTACACTGGTATCGTATAAACTAGCCGGCCTATTATCAGTGCAATGCACCAAGGCACTATCTCTTACAAAAAATGATACAAGAAATTTTAATATTTTTAGATTATCTATTATAAGACAAAGTTCCCAAAACCTGTATTTGATCGTTTTTTCGAGATTGTGGTTACGGTTTTCAGAAAAAAAAACTATAAATATGAAAAGATAAAATTATTCACTTACAAAAAAAGCTAAATAATCATTGGTCTACATTTAATTAATAAAATTAATAATATTAACACAAGGTTATCTCCAACTATCCAATTCATCAGCCTGTCACCGCGTGGCGGTGATTAATAACATGTAGTGGTTGGTGATCTGAGCCTCAACTCAAAAAGAATCACCAAATAGGTTTGCATGTTATTTCTGACGCACTGTGTCAGAATTACCTCCGGTAATGATTTTTTGCTTTTTACAAGCGTATGTTTATAGATTTCTATGTAGATGGTACGTATTGATTAATTTTAACTAATGGCGAAATGGCGGAAATCAATTATGTGTCCGTCTTTACAATGCAAGTGACACGGTTACAATATGGCTACGAAAACATTTTAAGCGGTCGGATTTTCTGTTTTTCATTAAAGACTTAATTGTTAATTTTATATGAATTATACTTTTTCCAAAAGTAAGAGACAGTGCCATGCTGTATCGCAGTGGAAATGGACAAGCATGACCGTGAAGCTATGCTGTTTCGTTTCGAGCAGTTTGTGAGTCGCCGGTAACTCATTAGAGGGGGGAAGGAAAGGTGGGCAACGCATCTGCATGACAATTATGCGGATGTGGGCGTCGCTAGTTTTCGATTAGCTCGTTCGCCTCCTTTATAGTACACAACAAATTTTTTATAGTACCGCGAGACTCCTATACCATAAAAAGGTGATGTGCAGAATTCCACAAACTTCGGAAGAACTTCCCGATTGGCTGCAACATAATATGCTTGCCGATGAGCTACGTGGTTGCAAAATTAAATGGGAACAAATCACGCACACCTAAATTCGGCAAGCAAATTATGTCCTCGAAGCTTTATACCTATCTCCTTTTGTATTTCTATGATATCTGCTACTCTGTCTCTCTCTCTCTCTCTCTCTCTCTCTCTGTGGTATAACATTTTGTATCTCTCTTCAGCTTATTCTTAAAAGTGAAAATAAATGATTTCGTATTTTTCCCGGCGTTCAATTTACGCAAAAACCAGGACAACTATACTTTTTCAAGAGACCATTAAGAAAATGAGAAATGTATTGCTTTAGGAATCGGATTCTAAAGAATCAGTAGGTACATTACTACTGACGCCTGGCCATGGACGACCACATCACTTAAGGATATTCAAAGGTATTCTGAGGATAGTATAAATAATAAAATGACAGTATCGAATGATTCTTCTCTATGTATATATATGTATGCAAGGAGGTACATAGCATCAGGGCGATCTGCGGCCTTAGGGGATTCCGTATAGAGCCGGCAAGCAAGCAGAGGGCACCAGGGCAATGCCACCGGTGCAAGCTGTATGGGCACTCAGCCCGAAATTGCCAAGGGCGCCCGAGGTGCGTCAAGTGCCTGGGAGACCACTGCACGGCGGACTGTATGAGGGACAGATCCACCACCGAGCCCCCTGCGTGTGTAATTTGCGGACAAGTTGGCCACACGGCTAACTACAGAGGATGCCCGTCCACCCACCATTAACGCGTGGTCCCAGCCTCCAAAGGTCGCGGGGCCCCAAACGGCACAGAAAGCCATTCTTCCCGATCCCCCTCAGCCACAGAGGGCCCCGAAGCCCCAGGCTCATATGGGATCAGGGACACGGGCACACGCCCCACTGATGTCGCTAAAGCCACAGTACGTACCCCCTCAAGGAAGCAGGGCTAAGGATATAGTAGCCGATTTTGAATTCTTAGCGGAATTCATTAAGTCAGTCGATACCGAGGAGATGCAACTGTTTGCACATAAGGTTAAATTTGGCACCATGGCGGAGAAGATCCAAGCCATAGTTGACCATGCTGCGCTGGTCGAGACGATAAAACGCCTAACGAAATAAAGCCTCCCAATGGCTACAACGGGAAGAAGGAAACCCAATAAGACTCGATGAGGCTGGTATCGTTTAACACAAACGGCATCAGATCGAACAAACAGGAGTTGCGGGACTTCCTCCCGGAACATAAAGTAGACATCCTTCTAGTGCAGGAAACTTTCCTAAAATCTAGAAACTCAAATCCGCGTATTTGTAACTATAATATTGTTCGAAACGACAGGACCCGAACCTGTTCGGGAGGTACAGCCATCTATTACAAGAGGTCCCTCCATTGCATCCCACTCGACCCGCCCCCTCTAGAAAATCTAGAGGTATCCCTATGCAAGCTATGCCTGACGGGCCATCAGCCGTATATCACCAAAGTCTCTGCATATCAGTCATCACCATAGTCCCTGCATATCAGTCATGTTCAAAGCCGCTTCTAGTTGGCGACCTGGACGCTATTTTTACGACAAAAATTCAAACGACGAGCCAATAATTCTAGCTGGGGATCTCAACGCCCACCACGTGACCTGGGGCAATAGATACAACAACAGTCACGGGACTGTCCTTAAGAGATATCTCGATGATCGTAACATCAACATCAACGCTCCGTATATCCCAACCCATTATTCCCCGAACAATAATTGGTATATACGTTCACCGAGTACTATAGATATAGCATTGATTAATGACGTTTCACTCGCCATCAAGACGGCTGAAACGTTAGCGAGCTTAACTGGGACCACAGACTCATATTAATAGAAATAGCAGAAAATAGACCAAATAGTAACACAAAAATAAAGAAAAAGATCATCGACTACAAATTACTAAAAGATAACTTAGGTAATTTTAAATCGAGTGAACTCGAAATATAATACTGGTGAGTAAAATAGAAGAATCGTCAAGAGAGATCTCCACCGTCCCAGAGGACCGTTTAGCTCTCTCCGACGATGTCAGGGACCTTATTCGTCGAAAAATGTGGCTAAATGTCTGTACGATCGCTACGGAAGGGAAGTGTGCAGGAAAGCCCTCCGTAAACTCGAAAGAGAAGTCAAGAAGGCTATACCAAACTTCATTAACAGGAGATGGGATCACTTCGTTAGCGAACAATCCCCGTCACATACGGCCTACTGGCCTCCCGCCAGGGCTACGAAGTCCGAAGCGGTGGAACAAATGCCACCACTAAACCACGCAAACCGATTACCTGTACTAGAGTATGACGAAAAGGCGGAGTGCCTAGCCGACACACTAGAGAGTCAATGCACTCCTAGTTCCCTCCCCACAGACCCCTCCCACATAGAAGAGATACATAACATAGTAACGGCCCGCCTGGCTGTGCCGCCGCACGATGATGATGAGATCATACGTCGGACAGGCACAGAAGAAGTTAAGGATCTAATAAAGAACCTTCACTCGAAGAGGGTCCCCGGGCCCGACGGAATAGCCAACAAAGCACTGAAACAGCTGCCGCCCGTTATTATAAACCTCTTAGTGTGCATCTTTATCGCAGTTCGCTTTCCGCGACAGCCACAGCTGTCCACAACAAGTACACCGCCTCACGGAGTACGTACTCTCGGGACTCAAAAGACAGGGCCGGCTACGCGGCACGGGCGCTGTCCTCTTTGATGTATCAAAGGCGTATGACATGATCTGGCATCAAGGCCTCATCTTCAAACTGTACAAACTAGGATTGCCCTACAGGCTGGTGCTGATCGTAAACAGTTACCTAGCAAACAGGCAGATCCGCCACAGAGTGGAGGCACCCTGTCCTCCCCTCGTCCCCTCAGAGCAGGAGTTCCTCAAGGATCGGTCCTCTCTCCCAACCTCTTCAATCTGTACACAAGAGACATACCACGTCACCCCGCGTCGAGCTGGCGATGTTCGCGGATGACACCGCACTGTACACGTGGTACCTCCCCAAATTCGTAGCCAAGCTACACCAAAAGGCCGTCACCGAACTCGGTGAATGGTTCTTAAAGTGGAGAATAGAAGTAAACGCAGAAAAGAGTAAGTCCATACTCTTCTCCCGAACCCCGCCCTCCCACAAACGAGGGAACATGCCCGCCATCCTGATCTACGGAAAGTAATAGAAAGTAAAGTATCTAGGCGTTGCGCTCGATAGGTCGATGTGCTTCAAGAATCACATAGACAACGTTCTGAAAAAGGTACGGCATGTCCTTTTCAAACTATATCCTCTTATTAACAAGAAGAGCAAAATGGCGAACAGGCATAAGCTCACCTTGTACACTACATGCATACGACCGATCATGTCGTACTGCAGTGCAGCATTCGCGCACATATCCCCGACCCAAATAGAGTGTTTGCAGAAAATGCAGAATAGATTCTTGCGCATGGCCACTGGATGCCCGTGGTATATTCGTAACATCGACCTACATTGCGACTTTCACTTAACATCGATAAAAGGACACTTCAAAGAGCTGTCTCAAAAGTTCTTTGACCGTGCTCTTAATCACAAAAACAAATTAATCGTTCAAACGTCGGAACACGACGCGACGTTAAGAACCGATTCCCGTTATCGTCGGCCGAAGAACGTATTGCACGACGCCGACGACGCGATAGCCATAGCAGTTGCTAAGTCCGCCCTTGCACACAAATGCCAATAGGGCAAACCTATGGATACCAGGTTTTAGTCGGTAGTAGCTATTGCTTCACGACCTGAGCCCGACACACACATCAGGCCCCCTTGGGTCGGCTGGATGGTGCTTAAATGCATTTTCTCTTGCTAGAACCAATATAATGAACACCGCTCGTACCGGTCGAGCGTTGAAATCTCACATATAGTGACACAGTTAAAACACATATGACTGACAAAATGACAAACTGACACACCGCTCACGGATACGAGCCAGGGTTCGAATCCGTAAGTCGAGAGCTTAGATCTATAGAAATAAAATAACGCTACTGTAGAGAGCTCTAATAATAATAAATAAATCAAGAACACGGCTTTTGTCGATTTGTAGCGCAAATCAACCCCTCCCGTCAGAGGGGGGGTGAGGAGGCCGGCCTCCTCAGATAAGCCACACATTAAACGAGCTCAACTATCCTTATCCACGACACCACAAAATAAAAGGCATCGTGCGCGCGCCGTCCCACTAGTGTGGGGAGTTTCCCCTTGTTAGGTCCCAATAATAATTACCATAGGGTAACGCCCACAATAAAATTCCGGTTTGTCTCTTCCCATCTGCGGGAAAAGAGGGGGGTCTGTCCCCCTATCGTCACCCTAAACCTGAAGACAAAAAAGTCTTCCGTAATCACTCGAACTGTTAAGGCTGGACAAGCGCCGCCAATCAGTATTAGGTCCCTCCGAAAAAAAAAACAAAATCTTCTCTATAGCATAGAGGGACAATCGAGCAATCGGATCTTAATGACAGTTACATTGATATGTAGATATCACTTTTCTGCGATTCAGCAGAGTAAAGCCTATCTATTCATGTATCTATCTATATCCTGGAAACATCCACTGTCTTATATCCTACTTGGGCGGGGTTTTTCTTGACAGACTTGTAAAGATTGCTTCATCATCCATTCAGATATTTTCCCATGATCCGCGGTCAAATAAACGGTCCGTCAGTTTGCCCATTGTTGGAACGGAACGTTATCGATTCCAAGCGTCACTACAGATTTTTTTTAGATGATGATGATACAGCTTTTTTACAGAACTCTGTATTTGTTCGGCTGTAGAAAGTTATACAGGATACTACACTACAATAATGGATAAAAATGATAAATTTAATATTAAAAATTATATTTTACTTACAATTGACCCTTTATCATGATTATCACAAAGATATTCAATAATTTTCTTTAGGTTAATACGTCAAACTTATATTTTTTATTTGCTCAACTTGACTGTCAACTCCAAGCCCAAAACACTTATGTTATGTCTGTTCTGTTGTTTTTTTCTTTCTGTTCTGTTCTGGTAGTAGGTACTCAAAACTCAACGAATAGTCTTCTCCCTGACCTGATTATGTTGCTCTATCGTGGTTTTCGACGCCATGTTACAGTGGGATCGTAAAATCTTTATCACCGCAACCTTTTGTGACGCGAGCAAATAATTACGAACCGGTCCGAGATCACGTAAAAGTAACCATAAAAATGTTACCTCTAAATATAAGTGTAATCTGTATATAAGCGCATCACTATTTGTAACAAGTAGGTTAATCCACATTATTTTTCTAGAAACGATAGCCTTCATTTCTATGTACCAGTCTTATTTACGTAGATATATTTTCTCTATCTACGTTTTATCTTCCATATAATCTCCGAGGTCACGTGAGTTTCTCTACAAGTTACAAAGTAATTTAGATCCCGGTACAGTGGTCATTGTTCTAGAAACTACACTGAAGCAGCAGCACAGTCACTTTTCTGCTCAACATTATAAACTTAGTGTCATATATAAACCTTCGATACACTAAGATACTGAAGTAGGCTTCCTCAGCATGGTTCAAGCCTTGTCGTGGCGGTGGGGCTAAGTAGCCTGGGGTGCACCCAGGCGAAGCCAATTGAACCGTGGGGGATCTTTGTACCACTCTTATAAAAGAAGAGTGGGCTAAATGTTAGGAAGACGAATCACTCTCGGTACCCCTCTTACAGAAAGAGGGGACCCAAGAGCAACAAGAGGAGGCGCTTTTACGCAAGGGGCGAAGATGGAAACCTCACTCCATTACACTGTCCCAAAGTTGGTGGAGTGTCCTGCAGTGTGGAGCAACCCTATCTGTGGAGGTGGAGTCGGTTTCTTAGGGGGCTGACTAGCCGTCGAGGTGCCCTGAAGTTTTGTTGTTCCCGGACTGCTTCAAGTATTCGGCACTATCACGTGCCGCAGCTCCCCACCACTGGACCCCACCGAGGATCAGTGAAGACGCGTAAATGCGTTTTGTCAAGTGGTTCAATACTTGTACTATGGTATAATATAATATCTGAGGTATGAAAAAATAATTTTATTTTATCTCATTTTGCCAATAAGAATATTATATATATAATAATATTATTTATTCTGAGATTACACATTCAGTAACAGATGGTAAATGGACCTAGATAGTTATAAGTGGAAAGCAGAATAAGATTCAGAATTTTGGGTTTTTTTATATAAAAGCGGGAAAACATCCGCAGAATAGTTATGTATATATCCTTCCTTCCTCCTTCCTACCAATAGATCACAGGCTGCTCACAAACCGCTCGAAACGCGACACCGAATCTATAACTTTACACCGATATCATGTGAGCGAGAGGTGACTCCCCAGTCATGTTGACCGAATTGTGCTCCAATAACGCATGGCACTACCTCTTACTAAAAGGTTGGAGGAAAGGTGTGTGTCATTGTTGTTGTCGTACAAAGAGTAAAATATTTATAATAGCAGCCGAATGATAATTAGCTATGTATTTCCGGAGAGAACGAAATGAAGGATAATTAAGCCTTTCAACATTTTTATACTCTTCTTTTAAAGGAAAACTTTTCCTGCTACAAATCTAAAAGTACGATGAAAATTAATGAAGAAGCCGAATGAATAAAGATGTCTTAATCGTCGAATTATACAATAAACCAAGGATTTAATGGTATTTACAAAGACTGTAACCATCAAACAACGTTATAATGGACATTTGGGTTTATGTTGAAACAGTCGTATAATATAATATCTGTG
>JAFELO010000392.1:136869-149277 GCA_017140195.1 Eumaeus atala | reverse complement strand
AGGTTCCCATCCTCGCCCCTTGCCCCGTGCGCAAATGCGCCGCCACTTCTTGCTCTTTTGTCCCCTCTTCTTATAAGAGGGGTACAAAGAGCGGCACCTCCTACTACTCTTAAGTCTCCTCTTCTTATAGGAGGGGTACTAAGAGCCGCCACCTCCTCGGTTCAATTGGCTTCGCCCAAGGTGTCTCGGATAACCCCAGGCTACTGAGCCCCACCGCCACGACAAGGCTTGAACCATGGTGGGGAGGCGGTCAAATAAACCTCACTCATATGATACTGACATCTTCAGTGTCGCGTTTCTTGCGGTTTCTTATGCGGATGTTTGTGAGTGTCGGTAGTCATCAAAAGGCTCCGACTGCTCGTGTGACCCCCTATAATGTGAAAAATTTATTCGCACTCTCTGAACGTCTCCCGCTACTTGTTAGAGCAAATATGGATTTTAAGTGCCATTGCGTCAATTCAATTTCACTTGGCAAGACGTATGTCTGCTGTAGAAAACAGGCCACAAATAATATTACTTCTTTATGTTTCTATTAAAACTGGGGAGGGACAGAGAAAAGGATACCCTGTCTGATCCAAGTACAAGCCGAAGATCTACTTCGATCTGAAAGTAATTAGAAATATGCCAAAGACTATTGGTCCACACTGACGCCCAAATGGTAGATGATAATATAGGCCTTGATGGACAAGAGCCAAATGTAGTGCAGAGGGATCTAACCCCCGCTCATGTTCCTCTCCATGAGCTAAATGGTCACGTCAGCGCCGAAACCTTTTACTACCGCGCGCGAGGAGCCCCGACGTAAGATTCGGGGGAAGAGGGACCTCTCGAGTCCCTCTGGTCATAACAATAATATTTGAATTAGCTATTACAAACACTCTCATATCGGAATGCATCTCTCCCATATGCGGGAAAGTGGGGAAGGTTTCGACCCTAAATCCAGTCGCCCTAAGACCACTCGTGGCAATATGATGAAGAAGCTTTAGTCTTCTCTTTTTGCCACATATTTCAAGTACTAAAAGAAAAAGAAGAAAGTGTATAATAGATACCTTTTCAGTTACATTGGTTGTTAGGCGGTCGTGATGTGGGTTCACATGTCTCCAGTGCACAAATGTACAATTGAAACTTACGAAGAAGTTTCAATTTTTCTTGGAAGCTTTGGATATCCTTAGGATTACGATCCGTAGCAGCTCTCGGAAACATACAACTGCAAGGCGTGTATGAGTCAGAATGTAGAATATTTTTTTCACAAATGAGGGATTTTATATTTGAAATGACATTATACAAGTTGCATTTTAGCTAGTGCCAGTTCGTAATATTTTAATAAACACAGTATTATTAAATATACACATTATTTGCACAACATGGCCATGTTTTTACGCGTCATGCAAATAATTTTGTATAAAGAGCGGCAGATGGCTGTTAGCCACTGTGTATACAATATTCTGAAGACCGAAAGAGCAGTTAAACGGTAGTACAGTAGTGGTAGCAACGTACGTGTAAAAATAAATTCTATACAAATTAATAACAACCTCAATTTACTATATTAAAACGACTTTAACAGATTTTAGCAACTTTTATGGTGATGGGCGGAACTAAAGTTTTTTTATTACAACATGTAACAAAAAAGTGTTAAATTAATGTGCTCTTTCTAACATTCACATATACTTAAGAAATCATTAACCTCATATAATAATTATTATTAATATTGTATCTCTGAAAAACCTCTCTGCCCTTTTGCGTTTCTGCGGCATTTCCAACGCAGTGTGATGATAGAAAACTATGTAAAAGTAATAATGGTAAATTTTAATTATGTTATTTTAGTGGTGAGTATGTGATATATCATAGTGTAGGATTCTGTTCAAAAATACTACGTTTTCACTCCTTTTGTGTAATAATATAATGATCAATCAAGCACTAAAATTCTAGCCATGCTGTTATAGGAGGAGGTAGTGCATAGGCGACATGCATAGTGCATGACACTACATCCACCTATCCGTATAGGTACTACCAGAGAGGTACCTCTCACATAATACCGACGTAAAGTGACATCTTCAGAGACGCGTTTCGTGCGGTTTGTAAGAATCCGGCGACCCATTGGGGGGAGGGAGGACGGCAACACATCGGCATAGTAATTAATGTAAAATACTAAAACTAAAGAGCTCACTATTGTTAGTGATACGTTCTATACTTATTATATTAAAACTTTTCAACGTAGACCTCACGAAGCCCATAATAGTAAAGTGGAAAACTGTAAATTTCGTCAAACAACCATTTTCCACTTTGCACGTCGGCACATCACATTTACCTCAAACATATGTCGCGTGCGTCGCGCTCTAATGCTCCACATACACGTAATATCTAGGACGAGTGAAAAATGATTTACGGACATGATTCTATTGTACTGTTGGTAACAGGCGGCTAATGGCTCGTTATGTTGATAATTTTTTGTCAAAACTCCGACTTCTCGATCAGCCCCGTAGGTTATAATTTTTTTTTTGTATAAAAACAATAATTATGCATTTTAAATTATAATCCATGTTTTTGCAAGAATCAGCGTTTTCGCATTCGGATGCAATGTGATCGATAGCATCCGAATTGGCCCGGTACGACCGGGTAGGTACCCCTCGCTCACATGAAACCGCCGTATATCGACGGTAATCATAATCATAATATTTATTTGCATGAAACATGGTTACATAGAGGTGATACAATTGAATTTTGACATGTTTTGCTACATTACAGATAGCATGCAAACATTTTAAATTATCTAGAGATTGTTCAATGTCTTAGTATTATAAAAAATTTTTTCATTTAACCAATTGTACAACTTCAATTGAAACATTTTAATATGTAATGATTTCAGTTCACTTGGTATTTTATTATATAAACGAACACAAATATTTAAATAGCTTCTTTTAAATTTCGCTGTTTTGGAGCTCTCGTTTACTCGTTACTAGTTAAAAGGATCACGCCGTCTACGAGGATTAATGTCATCTGCCCGTAAAAATAAATGTTTGTTTCCACACAAAAATGCAACGCTTCGTAGAAATAAAGCGATGGTAGCGGTAATATGCCTAGTTTTTTAAATGCTTCATCCGGTTTGAGGCCACATATGGTCCTTATACATTTTTTTTGTGCAACAAATGTTCCATCATTATCTGTTGCCCCATATTATAAGCCCATACCGTAGAACTCACTCTATATATGACCGGTATTACAAAACTGCTGCTTTTGGCTAGTTACTTTTCTTATTTGTTTCAGAGTATAAACTAATTTATTTATTTTTTATGTAATTTCATGTATGTGATCTTTCCAATTTATGTTATCGTCATTAGTTACTCCTAAAAAAATTGTATATGCTGCTGAGCCTATTTTTGGTACATTGAGTTTAAGATTATATTTATTGTTATTACATGTATTAAATTGTATATATTTTTTTAATTTGTCTAAGATAATTTTTAAATTATTTATGTCAAGTCATTTAATTAAATCGTCAATTGTAATATTAATGTCATTTTCATGGTCAATAATCATATTAAATTTTTTAGCAGATGTCATAATAATTGATACATCATCAGCATATAATATAAATTTATGATTAGTAATATTAATAATGTTATTTATATAAAGAAGAAATAATACTGAGCCAAGTACGCTGCCTTGTGAAACGCCGTTAACGTCATATTTAACGTCTGACGAATGTGTTATCATGGTTTTACTTGCCTAAAGGTATCTAAATTGTAATTCGTCATTTCTTGTGCCTTAGATACGAAGACATCCAATTGAGGGTAGGTCTTCTAATACTTAATGCTTCCAGTTTTAGCAACAGTATACCCTGTGAAACTAGATCAAATGCTTTAGAAAGGTCAATGTGCAAAACCCTGTGGTAAAAAAGCTATTATTAACATTTGTCAAAATATTTTTTACAAGAGAAAAAATCGCCAATGATGTAGACTTTTTCTTTTTTAATTTACAATTATTTTAAATTTATAAATAAATTCAATTAATCTCTTATACATGCACATTTCGAATGTTTTAGACATGATTGTTACTAATGTTATTGGGTTAATATATAATAATAATTAATGTCATGTCTATCATCGTTTTTGAATAGTGGTTTAATAATAGAAAAGTTTTAATGCATCTGGTAAATTTGCACATGAGAATGATAAATTTGTCAAATGTGTTAAGATGTTAAATATTTAAATAATTTTTGTGTTGATTTCATCACAACTCTCAGAATTAGTATTTTTTAATGATATTATTTCAAGTTTGACCTCGATTTCCAACATAGGCCTAAGAAGCATGGAGTTACTGTGGTAATTATTAATAGAGATGATATCTCCTGTTGTAGTGGGTTTGTGTGTAGGGTTTCCAAAATAATTATTAGCTTTTTCTACGGGATTTGATATCCTTTCACTATTAATCAAAATATTATCTAAATTGCTTTTAGGGATTGAGTTTCCTTATTATTTTTTAATCACGCTTCAGATAGCTTTGCATTTATTATCATTTTTATGTTAGCCTCACTTTTAAAGTTAAAATGCACTTTTTTAAAAGGTTAGAATATGTGAAGTACTTATTTTTGTTAAATGAGTTTTTATTTTTGTAATATAGAAATCGTAACTTTCTCCTAGTTTTGCAACTTATTTTAAGGCTTTTGTTAAGCCAATTTGACTTTACCTTCCTACATGCATTTATTTTACGTCTTTGCTGTGGGCAGCAGACATTATAAAATAAACTATTTTATTTATTAGTCATGAAAATTCCCGAATGCTATATTAGCATCATTTTCCTTCAAAATATCTGACCACGTCACTTTTTGTAATCATTCCTTAAAATTTTGAATATTTTATCTGTTAAAGTATCTATTGTACATATAATAATAGTATGATGCAGATTTTGATTGTGTGGATTTTAAAGAGAAAGTTAGCAGTTGCGCTGTGTCATGATCGGAGACAAGCAGCGGTAGAACTGTTCCAGTTGCGCCTGGAATATTGCTAAGAATATGATCAATACAGGACATCAATACAGCGTTGGTTTATTGATATGGATCTTTAAATTATAGTTATTGCAAATATCCTACAAGTCATTTGCGATGCTACCTTTTTGTAGTGCGTTTATGTTTAGATCACCAGCTATTATGGTATTATAGGATATCAGTTTGTATTTTATTGATATATAATGTAAAAGTTTATTTAAGGTTATGAGGAAGTGGGTTGGGTCAGATTGTGGTGTCCTTTATATGCAAACAATTATTATTTTTATATTCGTGAATTCTATACCACAAGCTTTGAATGTATTTTGTGAATCATAACATTTGGCCAATGATATTTCATTGATTATCAGTCCTGTTCAATGGATCAAAATGCAATTACCACCTCTATGTTTACTTCTACTGAAGCTAGTCGCCAGTTATGATGTTATGTGGTCATGTTTTATACTGTGTGTAATTAATCGGTGACCCATTAGAAAGGAGGAAGGATCTTTCCTTGCTTGCCATGTTGAATGCTTGCCATGTTGAATGCTTGCCATGTTGAATACTTTACTCGCAATGTTGAATACTTGCCATGCAGGTACGTTGCACTCTTGTGCAACGTACCTGCATGGCAAGTATTCAACATGCCAAGTATATCCACGGACGTGGGTAGTTGTAAAAAAGGTCCTGTTGCTCGTACCCCTTTTTTCTCAATTGATAAAATTACCAGTTTTTGAAATGATGACAACACAACAATAAACTTTTATTCTAATATGTTTGAACGTTCCGTATGGGCAGAGCCTGCGAGCGAGAGAGCTTTAAAAGTAAGCGTAAGAGAAAGGTAACATCTACTCTCTTTATTAATTATTTGCAGATATAAGATTAAGGAAGGACTGTTAATAATTTGTCACGTCGAAGCAAGTTGAAAAACGAGCTGTTAGATGGATTTAATGAAAAGTCTTTTTTAAGAAAATAAATTTATTACTGCTGGAACAAATAGTAAAATATTATAATTAACTTATGACAAATAGATATAGAAATTTTACGCGACCGTCAGGTCTAATGTATAGATAGAGACTGAGCTGCCGGGATAAGAGTAATATGCTCAGGTTCCGAGAGTGTAATGCTGATGGGCTATAATCAGGCGTATTCAGCAATAAAGCCTCCGACCTCTGGACATAACGCCTCCCCCTTTTAGGGAAGACTTGGGGTAGTTCAAGTCTTCAGCTAGAGGCGACTCCTGGGGGGATAACCAGAGATCGTCTCCCTCTCGGCCGGAATGCCTAGTTCTATTTCAGTTGTGTCGATAGTGTTCTGAAGTGAATTTACTTGTGCTGGTATGCGATTGTCATTGGCCCAGAATTGACGGTTGCGTTTACACAAATATCTTATTAATTTATAAAATGAATATTATAATAAAACTTATAGAATAATGTGTTCCCGATTGACTGAAATCTTCTTAATTAACTTCTATGGTTCTCAGCCGGTCCAGTAGTGAAGCTACTGTGGCTCTATCGGCTTCAATTTCATCTAGATTGGTGATATTTTCAAAACTAATTGGAAATACACTATTATACTTAACACTGTTCATACTACCTAAACCATACATATTATATATTTCGTTTGACAAATTAAAATTTAAAAACGGGTAAGTAACTGATTGGCGAACTTACGTTAAATACATTATATTTCGGCATCAGTACGACCGTCTTACAGTAACCGATACAATGGTTGGGGATGACGATTATTCCCGTGCCTACTACAGTGGTCTCATATAATTCTGAACTATCACAGTCGATTCTGATTTTGGATGGTTCAGATTGGACGTAGATCCACCTATTATTTGTGATGGGGTTGATGATGTCTATCTTCCCCGTGGTTGTTTTAACCTTGCACTGATACGGCAAGCTAGTTAGAGCCGTGGTTAATAGCTCGCTCTCACATGTTGAGCGCGCTGCTGTTATGTACACATTGTCTATATTACACAGATATTGATTGGAGTTCACTGATACACAGGGTTGAAGAATGTCTATTGTACAGTGCTGGGACTTGTCCTTTGTCATTGCTATTTATTTATTACTCGGTATTATTAGGCTAAATGTGTCGGGTTGATCACTATTGTATGGGGTAGGCAGGGCAATATTATGAAATAACATGTTTCTTAACACTAATTAATGGTATTTGTAATATAAAAACTATTATATAATTACTATAATAACATACTATATTAGATACATTCAAAATTGCGTGTATAGAGTCTAAATTTAGAACAACAGGTAGCTCGAGGTCGCTGGGCAAGTGTCTGTAGTTATCAGCGAGCTCGCGGTATAGCTGACGCGGCGTAATTATAACCGGGTGCAATACATTGACGCTACTGAATAGTATTGCATTGGTCACATCTTGTATTTGAAATGAAAGAGTAAGTAGGGTTGCCTCAAGCGAGTTAAGTATTTCATTTACGGTTGCCAAAATTTGTAACCCGTTCGTGGTTTCAGTAATATTGCCAATAACCCGTGTGAGCTTGCCAATAGCCATATTAAGGTTCAATTCGCTTTCTTGAATTTTATGAATAGTTTTATTATATGCTGAGGTTAGCGATGAAGTGATTAATATATTTTCCTTCATAAAGCCAATTAGTTGTTTTTCACTCTGCTGTAATGATTATATTGCCTTATTGTATTTTAAGCCGTCATCTTCATCTAGATTGCCAAAAATATGTTTTATTAAAGTACCTGCTCCACTGATCCATACACTTCGTTTACTTCTGTTATCTATCAAATGTGTGATGGATGAGTAGTCTGTAACTAAATCCTGATATCGCGCTTTTAAGGGTATGAGTCTATTGTGGCATTCTTTATCTATCGGCATTATGTATTTTCGATTACACCGGTTTTCAGTTATTTTTATATTATAGCTAATGGCGTCTATATGAGCCCTCAAATGGGATATGTCTAAGGGTATTTACAACCCTCAGGTGTGTGTTACTTATGCCGAGTGTACCTATATAATCGAAATAAAGACCAGAGCCTGAAGAGATAGGGTGAACGAAGTCCTGATAGGATTGACACCACTCGGGACACCTAGGGGAGAGGAAAATAAATAGAATATAAAGAAGAAAGAATGAATAAGAAAGGTTATTTATATCTAAGTAGTCACTATTATATTACTTACTATTTTTTTATTAATATTGAATCGGCTGGCTTTACTTGATCGTAATGATATGCGGCGAGCCGTCTATTTATTAATAGAGTTCGTGTATTATTACCATTTATTTTTGTGATTTTATATGGTCCCTTCCATATAGGAGAGAGTGACTTACGTAATCTTAGATGGTTTTTTAAGTAGACATAATCGCCTGCTTTGTAGGTAATTGGTCGAGCACGGTTATCATAATATGATTTCGAGGTTGCCTTGGATTTCCTTATAAAATCTAATGCTTTCTCTCTCGAATACTTTAGTATATTCTGAAGCATTCGCTCATAACCCGGATATGTGTCTCCTTGGGGCTCATTATATATAGAGCTGGGTATGAACGGTTTGCTACCGAACATTAGTTCGTGTGGTGTGAAGTGTGTTGTGCAATGGACGGACGTGTTGTAGGCCAACATAGCTCTCTATATATATCTAGGCCAATTTGACTGTTCTTCATTGATGTAAGATTTAAGATATTCTTTCAGTGTGGAGTGGCTTCGTTCTAAAGCACCTTGGGTCTGTGGATGACATGGTGAGGACCATAAATTCTTTATTTTAAGGAATTCACAGGTTTTTCTAAACAAGTCAGATGTAAAATTTGTGCCTTGGTCAGTGAGTATAGTTTTAGGGAGACCGAAAGTGGATATATAGTGGAGGAGGCATTCGCTAGTTTCTTCAGCTGTGCTGAAGCGCATGGGATATGCAGTCGAGAATTTAGTTAGATCGTCTTGTAAAGTCAATATGAATTTCAGTTTAGCTGTCCCAGCTTAGGGCATTTCTAATTTAAGGAATGAGAACAATTCCTTTTCTGCTTCGTTAACAGTTTTGTAAATTTCAGAATCGATAAGTATTTCTTGTATGTAAGGGTTGCATTCTTCTAAGTCTAATGACAATGGAACTAGGATAATTTTATCTCGAGTTTTTATTAAGCATTGGTTATATTCCTCTATTGTAGTGCTAAGTGGTTTATCTTTGTCCGATATGAATTTCAAAAAGGTTGAATAATCATCGATAGGTTCATTATTACTTTCACTAGTCGAGGGTTGTGGATCAGTACTTAGAGTATCAGAATCAGGGATAACTGTTTGATCTCGTTGAAGCAAATTATTCAAGTCATTTTCTATTTCTTCTCTAAGTATGTCTGGAATATTAGTAGGCTCCATTTCCGGAAGGGGTAAAATGTTATCGAAAGGATGGTTCGTTTCGGCAGGTATTTCTTCGGGATTGAATGATGCCGGTGATACTAGCAAATCTAAAAGTTCTCTGTCTAATTCTTGTGGAGATTCTGTCGTGACTGGTTCTATTGGGTTTACAGGATATCTGGATAACGCGTCTGC
This sequence comes from Eumaeus atala, assembly GCA_017140195.1. Classification (NCBI taxonomy): domain Eukaryota; kingdom Metazoa; phylum Arthropoda; class Insecta; order Lepidoptera; family Lycaenidae; genus Eumaeus; species Eumaeus atala. The sequence continues at coordinate 139,770 of JAFELO010000392.1, read as the reverse complement.
ATTCGCATTAATTTTCCCTTTTTTTATAGTAAATCTCATACTCAAATTCTTCGAGTTTGAGACGCCATCGGACTAACCTTGATCCAGGATCCTTGCAATTAAATAACCATTGCAAAGGCTTATGATCTGTTATTATTTTGAATGGATGGTCATAGAGATAAGGCCTGAATACTTTTATGCCGAAAATTATAGCGAGGCATTATTTTTCTGTTGTGCCGTAGTTGCACTCAGCTTTATTTAATGTGCGGGAGGCATATGCAAACGGGAGTTCTAGTCCGATAGGCCCCTGTGACAAAATAGCAGAAATTGCAAAGTTCGATGCGTCACAGGTGATAAGGAAGGGTTGTGTGAAATCTGGATAAGCTAGGACTGGTGCTGAGATTAATTTGTTATTTAAGGTTTCGAAAGCAATTTGTTGTTCGTTTTTCCAAAGAAATGGAGTATCCTTTTTAAGCAATAATGTTAGTGATTTTGCTAGTTTGGTGAATTCAGGTATAAATCTACGGTAATATGATCCACCATCCAACCAGTCCTAGAAAGAATTTGACTTCTTTTGGTGATTTAGGCGTAGGGAAATTGAATACTGCTTTAGTCTTTTCGGGATTTGGTTTTACGCCGTCCTTTCCGATTATATGACCTACTCCTTTCTGAGAGGTAGGCTACCTCTTTCTGTTGGAATTCGCACTTGTCCGGCTTTATTTTTAAATTAAAGCGCCTGAGTCTATCAAACACTGCTCGTAGGGTGTCAACGTGAGAGTTTAAGCCAAAAGAGTAAATAACTATGTCATCTAAGTATACAAAGCACCGGTTCCCTTGTAGCCCAATGTAGTGAGACAATTGTTCATGAGTTTTTGAAATGTAGCAGGTGCATTCTTTAGGCCAAGTGGCATTCTATTAAATTGGTAGTGTCCCTGAGGGACTGAGAACGCTGTTTTCTCTGCGTCCGCGGGATAAATTAATAATTGATGGAAACCGGAAGCCAGGTCTAGCGTAGAGAAGTATTTAATGATCGTAGGTTAATGATCATAGGTTTTGAATTTTCTCAATCATCGAGTCTTCACTACACCTTTTCTTTTTTTTTCTTTATGTTCACGGATTTTCACAGTTTTGGTAAAATGTGCGAGGTCTGTAGCAGTTTTTCCGCGGCACTGGGGATTTTCCGATCCCACCGCTGCCACCAAATGTAAGATGGATTTAATGGAGTCTTTTTAAAAAAATAAATTTATTACTGCTGGAACAAACAGTAAAATATTATAATTAACTTATGACAAATAGATATAGAAATTGTACGCGACCGTCAGGTCTGATGTATGGATAGAGACTGAGCTGCCGGGATAAGAGTAATGCTCAGATTCCGAGAGTGTAATGCTGATGGGCCATAATAAGGCGTATTCAGCATTAAAGCCTTCGACCTCTGGACATAACAGAGCGAAGACCTTTTTTGTCTTCTATTTCTACTTTTGGGATATAATAGGGGAACGGAAACCGCTCCTCTCCGCAGATGGGAAGAGATGCAACAGGTTACACGCAATAGTGGCATTGGAGCGGCGGAGGGATTTTTAGCGTTGGTAGTCGTCAATAGGTTCGAATGGTTCGTTTGCCCCTCTGCACTATAAAAATAAAACACATATAGCCAAAATAGCTGGTGACACACACATGTGAAGCATACTTCTCATTTCATTTTTTTTTTTTTTTTTTTTGATCAACGATTTTCCGACGGCCGTCCATATCTGCAACAATATATGTCTGTACAGAAAGAAATACTTACATTTTTAATATGTAACACAATTTTGATGAAACAACTTTTTTATAACAAATGGTTGAAACAACTTTTTTATAAAGAAATGGCCAAAATTGGTTTTTTGGTCCCAGATTTTTTTTTCTTCTCTCATTTTAGACAAAAAAATTCTCTACTCCATATCTCACAAATGAACCATTTTTGTTTTATGATCAATAATTGTATGTGTCAAATTATATGACGCACAATATAAACAATACATACGATATAACAAACACGTGATTAAAATGTGAAGGTGAAAAATTATACGCAGTTTGGGAATTCCTCGTCATGAAAATGTAATTCAAGTATAAATTTCATATTAAGCTCCTATATACGAGGGGTGATTGATAGGTATACGAAACGACAAAGAAAAACTTTAATAATCTTTTTTAAAAAAATATTTTTCAACGTAGTTCCTATAGGAGGTAGACCTCCATGCATTTAGTCCAGCGCTCCTCCAATGCCGTTACCCCAGTTTAATAAAACGTTTTCTTTAACCCCTCAAAGTACTAGTCCACGGCGAAAGTCACTTCATCGTTTGGTGAAAATCTTCAGCCACGTAACCATTTATTAAGTTCCGGGAATAAGGGGAACTCGCACGGGGCCAGAGATCTGGGGAATACGGGGGGATGCGGTAACAATTCGAACCACAATTCATGGAGTTTGGCAACTGCAACCCTTGACGAGTGTTTAGGTGCGTTGTCGTGGTGGAGTAAAATTTTATTTTCAGCTAAATGAGCCCTCTTCTATCGGATGTCATCAATATTTTTTTGCAGCACGCCTGCATAATACTCTTCATTTATTGTTTTTCCTCTTTTAAATGCTGCCTAATCAGATCAACACTAAGCAACTCCGCTAATATATCACCCTGGTATAACAGAGGCTGGAGCGGCAATACGGGTACCAGGCGACCGCTAGTCGCCCTTACGTCTGATGCGCCTTGGGTCTTCTACCTATGTTACAAGTTTCTATCGATATCATGCGGTGCAATACAGTAGTATATAGGCACCGAAGTATATATCGCTTATTAGGCCCTTTTATTTCGTAAGTCCGATGAAAGATAAAGAAAATTGAGACCGGAGTGAGAGGCGGCATAATGTATGAATGTATGACGCCACCGC
>JAFELO010000392.1:79191-132222 GCA_017140195.1 Eumaeus atala | reverse complement strand
TACATACCAATAGATAAAGTAAGTTATTCTTTAACTACATTCTATGTAAGTACAAAAATAAATACCTTAAATGTCGGATTAAATCATCCTTCTCCGATAATTTCTGCCCCAAATGACGTCATTTGGAAACAACTATTGTATTTTCGAGTATTTGCAAGAAAGTGGCGTGATTCTTGTGTTTCGCCACAAAGCAATGAATACAATGGCTCATGTGGCGGAGTCAACACTGGCAATTTCATTTTACCATTAAGGCAGCATAATCCAGGCGTTTCTCCGGAAAATTTCAATGCACCACAATACTCGCAAACAACGTCCATTTGCCCAATGCAAACGCTAGGATGCAAGCTGTAATCATTGCTGCAATCGTATCGAAACGCTGCTCGATTCAAATCACCTAAATATCTTGTTCTGCGTCGCAAATTATCTATTTGTTGCCTTCTGTTGTTCGCTCGACGACTCTGCATTGCCAACCGTGCTGTTTCATGGGCTGCTTCACTTTGCTCTCGTGATTGAAAAGCACGAAGTCGAGTCATACTATTGCGGCTCTTCACGTGCAATTTCTTGTTCTTCTTCAGTCCTTTCATTTGCAGTATTTTGTATTCTTCTTGCATTACGACTTTGTCGGGAAAGATTCGATCGTCTTGGTCGCGGCATTATTAATTAAACTTCACTTCACTTTTAATTAAACTTCACTTCACCTCAATCCACTTCTTAATTATTTATTTAATATAAATAGTTTTAATATTGATTTCTTACAAATATCAAATTGTCATCCATACGTCATTACATAGCTGTCATTTTACGTCAATTACATAGCTGTCATTTGCGTTTTGTTATTCCAAGTCTGATCCTTTTTTGTTATACCACGTTTTATAGTGACTGACGTTTCATGTCAAGTCACACGGGAACGCTGTCGAACGGGATAAAAAGTATCCTATGTCCGTCTCCTGGCTCAAAGCTATCTCCCTACCAATTTTCAGCCAAATCTGTTCTGCCGTTCTTGAGTTATAAGTGGTGTAACTAACACGACTTTCTTTTATATATATATATATATATATATTAGTTATACTTTTCCCAGCAGTCATATATACCAGGCTATTAATAATAATCATGCATGAGGTTAAGAAGAAGAATTCATCTGCATTTCCGATATTAATTGGTGCTGGCAGTCACCAAATTGCTACGATGGTACGTTTGACCCTATGATATAAAAAACTTAGTAGTTTTGTATAAAAAAGCAACGCGCGGACTTCCAGCGCTTTGTATGTGTACCCCGCGGCATCACACGCTCAAATTTTCCCGTGCAAATTGTGTTTTTTTTCGACACCCAAGTGTAGTTAGAGGTTGCGCCACGAAATTGGGCCGGCACGACCGGGGAGGCACCTCTAGGCTACGCGATACCAGCGTAATGTGTCCTCTTCGGTATCGCGTTTCATGCGACTTCCGAGTAGCCGGTTGTTCATTGGGGGTGGAAAGGAGGACAGCAGGGCAACGCATCAGCATCGTAATTATGCGGCTGTCCGTGGGCGCCGGTAATCGTAAAAGGTCTCCGATTTCTCGTTTGCGCCTCTGGATATAAAAAATCCCCGGAAATCGTACTATCACGTGAAACACGTATGAAAAACAATATATTTTGATAAAATCGATTACGCATATGTATACAAAGACAGCTTTCAGGGATTTTGTTTTATAATAAGTATAGATAGATAAGTAGGGCCACTAGTCAGTTGATTGAAGAACCACTTTCGCAGCTGAGGACCGATAAAGGATGATGATGATAAGAGAATGACCTACTGAAGTGGCAAAATGCTGCTAATTTTAATTGGATTGCTTAAGCTGCCGCTCAATACATTAATACGGGATAAATATAAGGAAGTCGGGATGATAATGTTTATCCTCAATATATACTACTGGGTGTATGTAGGAAAAAATAGATATTAATGACTTTGCAAAAGAAAAGTGACAAACAATGGAAATACATGGAATCGGCGTGATCTTAGGCTGATTTTAGTCTCACGCTCACCATCAGCGCTCACAGCTCAGCGCGTTGTTTGTCAGCGCTGAGTTTCTCGTTTTAGTGTCGTACTGACCGCCTTACCGTACAGACGACGACAAAATGCGGAGTGTATTAATTATTGCTGCTTTGTACTATGTATCCCAAAAAAATAAAAACCGGCGACGACGAAGACTCCATGTTCATCCGTTGATTGAGCAGACAGCCGTTGCAGGAGAGTTTGTCTTGTTATGTGACACTTTGAGGGCTGACGAAAGTAAATTCTTTAATTACTTTCGAATGACAACTAGAACTTTTGACGAACTTCTGGCAAAGATACAGAACGAACTGGTCCATTGCAGCTTACGAATCGTGCCTATACCACCGATTGAACGACTAATGGTGTCTTTAAGGTAAGAAAAAACATATTTACTCGTTTTATAATTATGTGTAATCATTTCAAAGTATAGGTAAGAAAACAACATAGGTATTTATTGTTGTTATGTTTCATATTATAGGTAAGACAAAAAAGTAACATAAATGACATATTATTAGTAATTAAACATAATATAATTATTCATCAGTACGTCTAGCTGTTTCATAACCAGTATCCACTTCGCGATTCGCCATGACTGTACGCGCTGACGACGTCCGCTCCGTTTGTTACTAAAACGCTCATTGAACGCAGAGGCGCTCGTGCGATCGTCAGCGCCGACAGCTACGCGGGGCCGACGCGCGACGCGTACGGACGCATAGCTATCAGCGCTGACCACCGTGCGCGCTGATAGCTACGCGTCAAAAAAAAACCCTTCCTAAAAGTTCATATATCTCGGCCATCAGCGCTGACGGTGCCGCCGCATAGTCTACGCCCCCCGCTTCGTCAGGGGCCTTCAAGTGGAGGACCTCGGCAGGCATATAGCCGGCCTGGCCTCCTGCCTGTTCGCCAAGGCGGACGCTTCCGCTCAGACCACGCTCCGTCATCTCGCCCCCTATCACAGGCGACCTCCCGACCGCAGGGCGTATCCGCGCGACTCCACGCACCCCCCTGATGTGCTGGACGATGGACCGTAGCGGGCGCCCACGAGAGTAAGGACGCCTGCGGTTTTAGTTTTAGTTTCTAGTTTTAATTCTTATAATTTTCATTTGTCACCTTGCATCTCACACTTCATTTATGCTACTTCTCACATTGCTTCTCACTCATCAACCATTGCTTCCCCCCATTTAAGAACTCATCATCACGCTTCCAAGCTCATACGCTTATTAACTCTTCACGCTCTCACCATTCATGCTTCCGTTCTTCATACCCAATCATGCTTTCACTATTCTTGCTTCTAATGCCACGCATCCTGTTTCCCTTACTGAATCCTATACCCTTTTGCTCCCTTGTATCCAAGTCCCCGTAGTGGGGTTCCTATCAGTAAATAGGGTACGGGAATAGCTTCCTTCCCCCTTTTTCCCTTTTTTTAGAAAGCCGTGGGGCTCACGCGCGCGCCTAATCAGCGGGCATTCCGTCCTTGGTCGCTGGCTGCCACTCGCTGGGCCTTCGCCGGGATTACCGGCGATCTCACCCGGTGGGGGCAGACCGCCCAGGACGACCCCGCTGTGAGGACGAGCGCACAGCCTGCACTGGAAACCGCCCCCTTAACGAGACCTGCACAGGTCTCCCCAACGACCGCGCCATATTGATGGAGTGAGTCCCGCTGCCGCCGGAAGAGAACCACAGTCCTGACACGGCTCCCTCTTTCCCCTTGCGGGGGCATGAGATGACCCCACTCGCTTGCTGACGGTGTGCGTGCCGTCGGCGTGTGACTAAAATTAGCCTTAATGTCGTACTAGTCACATTTCCGCCACAGTGGAACCTCACAGACTGTCAGTGTAACTTTACATGAAAAATCATAAAAGCCGTCTAGCTGTTTCAGAGAAGAACCGGCTAAACATTACCTTTCTTGTAAGGCCTAGGACTTTGATTATGTATAACATTGTACATGGGACATAGACACATTGTCATAATACGTTCTAAAAATATAATTACATACATTTAAAAAATAAGAAATAATGTGAAGACACTTCTATTCCATCACTTCTTTTTAGGTTATCATTACATTGTATACTAATTTCTCTAAATTTCATATTTCAATGATCAATTGATTTATGGTGGCCTTTGCCTTTCGTTATTTTTTTTTATTTTTTTTTTTTTGTTAAAAAAATTGGATAGAAATGCAAGCGCGTGACCAGACGATGTATTAGCCACTGCTCATGACAGACAGATTTGTCTTTTAAAATTTCTATCTATTTACATCTATCTATCACCAAGAGGGCAATGTTAAAAATAATCTACACATTATGTAAAACTCTTCCGTTAATGAGTGAATGATTGACTGACAGTCAGACAAAGCACAGCCAAAACTATAGTAGAAACTTGAGGAGTGTCCACACAATCTACATACATTGCAAACCTAATGGAATACTAAATGGCACTTACGATAGACGTCCGTCTGCAGCGTAACCGAGAAATCTTATTAATTACATAATGGATCTCTCTGAAGCTAATTATATTTACACGCACAAATGTACACGATGTTTACACGGCACTTCGGCGGTGACTTGGCGGTTTGATAAACAGTCATTACAAGATCTTACAAAATATAGGTGTCTTAGAATATATAAATTCTTGTATTAAAATTTTTTGTTTTTCTTATAACATTTAGATAAATGTGGCTATTTTACCTTTTGGCCCATGTTTTAAATATCATTCTTAAGCGTTTCTGTCTCAGTCTATACACATGCAGCTAACAAAGTAATAATGTAAATTTATCTCGATACAGCTTTAACAAACGTACACATGACAAATAAATAAACTATAATGATAGCCGAGGCGAGCGATGGATGTACTCCTATGCAATCATGTATAGTGCAATACGCGCCAGATACACTTAAAAATTGTAGGCGTCTTCTATTAATACATCACATCTATCCTCTTCGTCCTTGCCCTATCCCGCCTCCATATCAGTCATCAGATGATGCTGGGGTTGGCTTGTTAACATAGGGGTGTCTCTATCTCGACGACAGCGTCAGTTGTCATACAAAGTGACTGTCATCTGACCTCTGAAACCCAGGGGAATTCTAGATTAGTTCCAATTTAAATACACGAATCCAGATTCCCAGGGTCCCTCACGTTTGTTACAAAATCTCTATATGAATGCTGAGCTTGAACTTGGACCACCGAAATAGAAGTACTAATCAGTAACCACTAGACCGCCGATGCTCTTAACATTATTTTGTTAAAATATCGCTTAAAAATAAATAAAATAATATCAACCTTGTAGAATACTTTTCATTGTTGTCTACTTTAATTCATAGCCAAATTATGCTTAATTAAGCTTACTATACTTTTCTCTGTTACTAAAATTAATAAAGGCAATGTTCTTTTAATGTTGTTAGTCTTTGAATTGATGTGTGAAAATTTTGAATTAAAACACTCTTAATTTCGTATAATCGAAACGTAAACCTTTCTCTGACGACGGAAGTACTTGCAGACGATGTTTCTAACTTAAATCGTTGCAAAATGAAAAACGATTTTTAAAGCTACCATTCATGACACTCATTGCCAGTTATAGAGATAATATAGACAGGGAAGGGGACCAGGTTATTCGAAAGAGTAAACAAATATAGTAAAAGTTTCTCTCTCTGTCTCTCCTTTCTCATTAATTTCACTCTGCTCATTTCCATCCTACGCTATTCACCAACAACCCTTCTCTATCAATTTAATATTATTTACATATTATATACTGTGGTAGTATGTGTACAAAAGTAATGTTACTTTACATTGTTAAAATAACGTTTTTTTTACGACTTAATCGCAATTTAAATCATAATTGTCACAGAGCGTCGCAATTGAAACTTACGTACTAATTAAATACTGAACCTTGTGGGCAGGCTCGCTTCAACGTAGGCAAATAGAAATGTCGCTGCAAACAGTCTTGTGTCGTTAACAGTTTCTAACATAATTACGAGAGTTTCGAGAACTTTAGTACAATATTAATCACTGCTTAACTGCCATATATTTATTGAAAAATATAAAAACTATAACATTTAAACAGTTTCATGATTTTAAAATTTCCTCTTCGATTATTATTTTATTAAAATGTCCATTAGGATAATATTTTCGTAACGAGAGTTTGATTGCTAGTTAGAAAAAGAGATGAAAATATTTTCAAAGCCAGATCCATTTATTACTATTATTCTTTATTATAGTAGACCCGTTATTCTTGTTGTTATATGTTTTTTCATAATAAGCGTTGCAATAAAGATTTAAAAAGTGAAAAATCCATGCTGCATTCCACCGCCGGCCGGCACGATCGTAGATACCTCCCCCTTACATGATCTAACTTGACGAAAGCGTCAGTTCACACACAAACATCTAACCTCTAAAATCAAGGGGAATCCCAAATTAGGTCGAGTTTGAATACACGAATCTGGGCTTCCTCACGGTTCTTAGTAAATCTCATTTCTACTTGGCGGCCGATAACCGCCACCGCCCTAAAGTAATAGGTACTTTCCGTCGCGATTCGTGCAGTTTGTGAATAGCTGGTGGCCCATTAGAAGGGAAGATAAAAAAGTGCAACGCATCTGTATGATAACAGCAATGCCATCCGCATTGCTTCTTGGCGTCGGTAGTAGTGTAAAGGTTCTAATTACTTGTTTGCATTTAATGGCGGAAGAGCTAGGGGCCTGTAGTGACAATAATGCGTTATTTTGCGGAAACGTCTTATTCAATACACTTTCCATAGTAACAATAGTCATTTTTCTTTCGGAGTTTCCCATACCTTAGCAGTCCTAAGTAAAAAACTTCGCATATAAAATTAAATAAATATTTAATCGAAAACTTCAATAATTGAAACAGATGTAATATTGACACTAACAAAAAATTGTGTTCATTTTCAGCCAGTTAATTCGACGAGATCGCTTGTTAAAAACATCTGTACAGTGCAATATACTTTCTACTTATAAATTATTAGGATCACAATTAAAAATTCAATAAATGACAGACTATTACAAAATGTAATAAGAAAAATATCGAAGGACTCAGACTTAAACTGGCCGTCGGTAACTTAGTATTGCACTAGTTACTTAATTAAACATAAGTACTATAATTACAATACCTATCTTTATTAGCTAAAGTAACGTAAAAGTCTTAATAATATATAAAAAGAAATATATAAAAAAAACAATCGTCAAAATATAACATCACGATAAAGCTGTATTATCTTCTAATAAACAGGAAAAAAACAATATAAAATTTAGATAGATAGAATTCTCCCTTATTTCTGTAATTAATATTTAATAATTCGATAAAAGAAACGAAACCACTATTATAATTGGGTATTTTGGACTATTCCAATAATTCTACATCAGATTATTCTGTAACGCTAACTTTTTGTTTTCTTTAATTACATCAGCAATTAGGGCAGAGTATGATATAAAACAATAATGTAAGTAATCTAGAATTCTAGCCTTTCTAGATTAATTTTACCAGTAAAATTGTTCATGCGACCGTATGTTATTTAAAATATATCTGTAATCCTAACCTTAGCCATATTGTTTAAAAGACTTGCTATCAATAATATGCACGCTAATAAGGGGCATGCATATTATTGATAGCATGGCAAAGGTTAAGTATGCACGTATGCATGAGCTCGATAAGGTTATGGTAAAACCAAAGTAAGGTTTTGTAGTACTTACATCCATCTCTAGATATTTTTTCCTTTCAAAATTACCTTCTCCATTTCGGAAACAGTTAAATGTTATAGCTTACTTTTACGTATCTACTTACTTATTAATTTATTCATTAATAAGTTTTTGTAAGAGCTGTCATGCTGCTTGGCAGTGGAATTGGGCCGACACGACCGTGGAGGTATCGCTCACTTCATACCGTCGTAAAGTGTGTCGCATCTCTTGCGGTTAGTGAGTGGCCGGTTGTCCATTGGGGGGAGGTGATAATTATGCTGGTGTTCATGGGCGTCGGTAATCTTAGAAGGGCTCCGATTGCCGTTTGTCCCCCCCTATACTATAGAAAAAAGTCACGACATATATTCATAAATATTTTGGTGACAATTTATTATTAATTTAAAGGCGAATTACTCAGGTTAGACTTTGCTAAGATAATGTTGGATGTTCCCATCTCGCTCTTGGTGTATAAATGTTAGTCGGCTGTTATACCAAGTTACCTTTTTATCAACCAATGTACGGTGTGGCTAATGTCTAACATCGTCACAATATTTTTGCTAAGTATTGTGCTTTATCAAAAAATGAGACCTTATGATCTCAGTGACATTAAACGACACGGAACAACTTTGAATCACGTACCTTTAAATATAAATTTTCGCTTTTATTTTTTTCCATTCCCTAGTTATTTCTATTTTTACGATATGATAGTACATATATAAGTTATATCCGTTTTTATACAATTTCAAACTTGAAACTGCTCTTCCGTACAATTAGTTTTTTGCCGCCTATGCCCTATATCGTTCACCGTCGAAATATATATAAAATATATTTTTATAAGGTATGATGAGGTTTACATGTGTTATTGTGCAAACTCACCAACAAATAATGTTCAAAAAATCAACGACAGCAGCATCACCACCTACAATTGTGTTTTAAAACCATCGAGAAACCCCTTGAAATATATATACGTAGTTAAAGGTACACGCAAAATTTCAGCCCTTCCCAAACGGCAGGACACGCACAGGACAGGTTTGGTAACAAACATACGCACATCAGAATAACATATAATTATATTTATCACAAACGCTTACAGGTCTTAAGAATTTTGTGAAGTATGGAATGTTGTTCAAATGCTAATATGTGAGTACGACCACTAAAGATCTAAACACGGAAGGTGCACTATTGGTCCGCTTAATAAGTCCTTTTAGTGTTAAGACTTATTACCCATCACCGCTCAGCGGACGTGGTTGAGGATCGGAGGTGATCACACTGTCCTCAAAGGTGCCTCCGACCGCATAAGGTTCTCATGTATTTACCAGGGCACGTGGGGAGTATTTTGTCTCCGATATGGCACTACGCCCTCCTGTCAAATAGAGAGGGACTACCTTCGCCTGAAATAAGGCATCAACAAAATACAGTCTTTTCAGGCCTTATCAATGTTGTAACATATTCACGCGTGACACTCCAATGTATAGAGAATCCCACTGCACAAAAACGTTTTAATTGCGATGGGGCGTTCCCCTGCACTAAAAGTATAATAAAGATCATATGAGAAGGTGTATTTCGTAATACGGCAGATAATCGCTAGAGACACTAGTGAATAATCGTCTCTTCAATTTCCATTTGTTGTATTAAGTTATTACAAATCTCGAAATGTGAACAAAAAAGTGGTTGGATCAAGTCTTCTGATGTCGTGAATTCTATTAAGGCCTGGCATGTAAGGCGAGGCGTAGGACAGACACAGAGCACTGCATGTGAATTAGCTCTAGCGCATAACCAAGCAACCGAGTTTGTATAAAAATATTTTAGCAATTTCTCAGCCGTATCAAAGTTCGTTGTAACAGGCAAGCCAGAAAATGTTGCGAGACAAAGGTTTTATGTATGAAATACTGACTAGATGTCATTCATTCTGGAAATATAATTCAAATCGTCCTATAGACGTCCATTGTTCCACTGTTCTAGTTTTTAAATTTTCCTAACATTTTCACGACCTATTAAAATTGTTGTGACTTACTGAAAAAACGGTCTACATTTTCAGGATATGATTTTTTATGATTTCAAATGGCACCTGAAACCGTATGAATCATACGATACACTTCAAATGGCATTGATGGTTGAAGGTCCTTCGAAGACAACAATGTAACGTTGCTATAGCGAATTCAAGCGTGATCGACTAACTTTGCACGATGAAGAAAGAAGTGGTCGCCCTTTAACGGTTATGAAGGAGGAAATCTCCTAACAGTAAAAAAGTTAAGTCAAGACAATGTGCGAATTACGTATCAGAAGATTCAGCACGTAATCTTCTGATACGTAATTCGCATATTGTCAGCAGATGTCAGATGTTATAGGAACACATCTTTGCGTGGGGAAGATAGTCTAACGCTGGGTGCCGCAAAACCGAGGCACAGAAAGAAGCCCAGGTGGAATTATGCCGTGACATGATAGGTAAATTTGATGCAGGCTCATCTCGGCGTATTTATGACATCGTTACAGGAGATAAGCCCTGAATTTATCAAAACGATCTAAAAATGAAGCGGCAAAAGAGGTGACACTATTTAAGCGTTTCGAATTGAAATCTTTAAGCCCAGAGAAGATTTTGTTCGTAAGTAGCTTCAATATGACCACGAATATCGTGAATATCGATCGATAGAACATTCGTTTTTATTTTCGTAAAACTATCTGAATAATCCACGTATATATCCAAATAGTACATAAGTAGTAGTGTTACATGGAATATAGCGATATTACTTAAAGAAAAAACACTATTTCGGGAAGTTAAATAAGTTGCATCTTATTTATCACACATTACAACAGACTCGGATCGAGGTATTAGCTCCGTAGAATTCCCTCTCGCTATAATTACTATAAATCCATAAAGGTAATTAGCTCCACTGTCATGATTTCTTGCAGATATTGAGATTAAAACTCAATTAGCCGATTATCGAGAAACTAAACATTCCTGGTATTGGTGCGTGGACTACTTTTTAATTAAGCCACTATGTTGTTCCAACTTCCCTGTTACATTCGCAGTATGGTACCTTGTTTTCTCTAATAACATCCTTGTAAAGGAAGAACATTGTTTCTAATAAAGTTACAATGCGAATTATTTTGTAACTCGCTTATACCCGCGTTTCGTTTACGTGGAATTTACGCACTTAAGGGTTAAGAATTATAAATTTATTACTTTCTTCTTTATCCTGTTAACTAAAAATAATAAAAGTATCCAAAGCCGTTCGAATTCTTCGACCATATTGCGCGTGAAGCAGGTGGCAACATGGAAAAGCTGATTATGACCGGAAAGGGAGACGGCAAAAGACCAAGAGGCAGGGATCCGATGCGCCGGTCAGACCAGATTCGCACCGTCCTGTGGTAAGTACCGTAAGGACTTGTGTAACAGGGACTAGACAACAGAAATATATTTAATATTTTTTTACAAATTTAAGTGATTTATTTTTATTATAGAAATACATATAATACATATATAAACACCCATGACCTAGGCGGGAATCGAAACTGCTACCTCTGGCATAACTCGCGAAATAACCACCACGTTACCAATTGAGCCAGCCGGTCGTCAGAATTGATTGAAAATAATATGTAAATTGTAACACAATTTCTAAATTTTCCACCAAGGTTGTAATTTTTTTTTTTATAGTATTCAGAGCTACAAGGCAAAGGAGCAGGTAGCACAGCACATCCTCACCATGGTTCAAACGTTGTAGTCGCGGTGGGGATTGGTGGTTTGGCGTGAACCGAGACACCTTGGGCGAAGCCAATTCAACCGAGAAGGCTGTCCTATGTACAACTCTTATAAGAAGAAGACACTAAATAGCGGAAGGAAGATGCAGTCTTTGTAACCTCTTTATAAGAATAGTGGACAAAGGAGCAAAAGGAAACGGCGCATTTGCGCACGGGACAAGTGGTAAGGATGGAAAACTCACCCCCATTGCACTGTCCTAAATTTATTGGGGTTCCCGTGGTGTGGGACAAGCCCATCTGTAGAGTCCCTTTAGGGCGTCGGTCCCTCTGGGGCTGACTAGATGTCGAGGTGGCCTGTCTTTCCGGGGCACCTAACCAAAGGCGGCACCGATGACAGCCTCGGTGATTTTTGTGGGTATTCGACACTATAATGTGCCGCGAGCCCCATACAAAACTGGGCCCCACCCAGGGCTAGTTAAGGAGCGTAAATGCATTTCCCTCGTCAGAAAAAATGTACCTCACTACATAGTAAGTGGTCACCAACACATACAGTCATCCGCAACACCAAAGATCCCACAGGTGTGTTAGAGATAAGTAGGCTATTTTCTTGAAAAACCTAAATTATTTTAGAGGCAGTTATAATTAGTGTAATGAAGGGTTAATGTTTGAAAGGACTATATAATAGTTGTGGCGTGTCCCTTGTGGGGTATTTTAGTTCATTCACATACTCCACGCTTTAACCTCAGGGTTAAACACACTTAGCGCTGTCGCTATGGTTATTTATTTTTATAAAGGTGATTTTAGCCAATAGCCCTTGAGTCGGAATCTGTCCGGTCCAGAGGTAGCTCACCAGTGTTTCATCAATCACCAAAAAAACTGGCAATTGATTAAGTAAAACAGTAAAAAAGTGTGCCTGTTCATTTAATATGGTGACGAGAACGCCGTAGCAGAGAAAAAAATTAAAGGAAAAGATCTGTTTGTACATGCCAATCAATAAAACTAATGAACTGATAAGAAAAGAAATTTTTCTGTTATGTCGCTGGTTGTAATTTATTGTGATCACCCTTTGTAGAGCCTTCAAGGAGAGAATTTTTTTTTTTTTTTTTTCAAAATTGAAGAAGTACACGAACAGCTAGTACAATATAATTTGGCGTTAAAGGTGTTAATGGTACATATGAGAGCCATTTCAAACACGCGCCATCTAATGCATACAACCTCGTGATCCATCCTTACTTTCCTGTCTTTAACTTTCAGAGAGTCATATATCTCAACTCTATAGAATTACCTTTTTCATAGAGATCGCGTAATAAGGGTCTATAAAGTAGTGGAAAAACCTTTGAAAACGATAATCTACTTAGGGGAAATGGATGCCTTTGATATAAAAGACTATAGGAAGATCTTTTGTGTACTCCTTTGGCGGGGAGGAGGAAATGAGGGCAACTCATCTGGATAACAATTAGCCGGATATTTATGGGCGTCGACAGTCATGAAATACCTCCAACTGCTCGCTGCGACTCTATAATATTTATATATAAAAATTTTATGTCACGGTTTTTGTCCGCGATTGACACCGAAACTGCTGGACCGATTTTGACGATATTTTACGTAGGTAAGTGTGTCAAATTACGCGCGTACGTCCGACTTGTAATATAAGCTATATCTATCATCATCATTCATCATTACTAGCCCTTGTCGGACCACTGCTGGACATAGGCCTCTTTCAATGAACGCCGAGACGGCCGATCTCCCGCTACTCGCATGCATCCCGGACCAGCTCCTGCACAGAGATCGTCTTCCCACCTGGTGAGCGGTCGACCAACTCTTTGTTTTCGTAAAAGCGGCCTCCACTCGAGAACCTTAGTGGCCCATCTGCCATCTGAGTGTGTGACCAGTCCATTGACATTCCATTGAGCTTATTCTTCGCATGATATCGGAAACTTTAGTTCTCCGCCTTAAGGCTTTGACTACGAAACACATCGGACAAGGAAACACCCAATATAGCACGTTCAATAGCCCGTTGTGCTACCGAAAACTTGCGGACCAGTGCTAAACTAAAAGGCCACGTTTCGGTCCTATATGTCATCACGGGGAGAGCGCATTGGTTGAAGACTTTTGTCTTCAAGTGAGGATGTGATTCGTCACAGTTTCCGGAATGTTGTCCAACCCAACTGAATCCTTCTATAGGCTTCCTTCTCGAAGTTATATCTACCTAATTGCAATAGCTCCCCGAGGTACAAATATTCGTCTACTACTTCCAGAATAGCGCCATCGACGTTGACCAGGGAGAGCGTGTTCGTTGAACATGACCCTTGTCTTGACCAAGTTCATCCTAAAGCCAATACATCGGAAGGATTCATTTAGGTTGTGCAACATTTCCTGCAAGCTCTCCAACAATTCGACCAACGCAACGGTGTCGTCGCCGTAACGAACATCTGAGATGTATTCGCCGTTAACATTTGTGTCGTATTTTGCTCAGTTTGAAGTTTTAAAGCCTTAGGCTATATATACATTAATATTAAAAAGTGAAAACATTTGATTGTTCGTTTGCATTAAATAGGTAAAAAAAAATTCTTCTATAATTGGATGGAATCCTACATTATCGCCGATGAACACAGGCTATACAATATTTTCTAAAATGTTGTAAGTCATTAAGAAAATTTCGATAATGTAACTGTAAAAAGGTGCAAAAAACATCAGAGTAAATTCTTACATGCTGCAGAAATTATTGACAACTAACTGTCCCGACAAAAGTTGTTCTCTCGTAAATTAAGTCATTTGTTATGTGGTAGTGGTAACGTGTAAAGTTTACGAAGCTAAAATAAAAATGTATAACATTTGTAAATCACTGAATTTTTACCATTTGTGAAATATCCGTACGAAGCCAGATTCTAATTAAAAGGGGTCAGCTAGTATACCTTTATATAAAAAGGACAGTTTAAGATTAAATTACCTTGTAGTCTGGAGTAAGTAAAGGATAAACTGTGTTTACGGTCCGTGTCAATTCAACGGTGGACGCAGACTTGACGATGATAATACCTAATTCTGATGATACGTCCGTAGTATTAATGAACACCATTAATTCTACGGACAGACACACAGTTTAAACTATATCAAATGTCAAATAAATTACTTTTTAACGCTCTGTTTTACTTTTTTCTTTTTTTTACTCTCTGTTTTACCTTCCTAACACTCCGTTTTACTTTTTTAACGTTCGCGGTATTCTTCAAAGGGAATTCTTTTACTCTTATTCGCCTTTCAACTATTGCCCATCTAACGCCCTTGTATCGTATTGTACCTTTTTTGCGAAGCGGGGAAACGCAAAAGCGAGTGTTCACTGGCCCTGGTTCACAAAAACCACCGCGGGTGCCATCAGTGCCGCCTTTGGCACATCGTAATACAAAGGTGAAAGATTTTCTGTTTCATTGTATATGAATAGGCTTTGAAACTACTGGACCGATTTGAAAAATTATATTACGAGCAGAATTTGCCTGGGGCACAGAACCGGGAGGGCGGCAGAAACGTCCATATCGTGAGCACAAACAATTTAGCAAGCGCAAATTTAAATGCTAGCAGACCTAAAGCATCAATTATTGGTAGTTTAGATATTACCACTAAGAGCCCCTATGGCTACATTGCAGCCGAATCTGGCCGGCATGATCGGGGAGGTACCTCTCGCTCATATGATACCGGCGTAAAGCGACTTTTTTTCGAAGGGACCTACTACTGTTGGCAGCACTCGTCCAGCCTCATCATTTCGACTGACTAGCGAAGACTTGTTGTCTTCAGCTTTGGGAGCTTGTATTAGTGTTTTTTGTTTGTGTTCTTTGACTTAGCTACTGCTATCACGATCGCGACGTCGGCGTCGTGCAATAGGTACTTCGGCCGACAGAAATGGGAGTCAGTTAATTACGTCGGATCGTATTCCGACGTTTGGACGATTAATTTATTTTTATAATTAAGAGCACGGTCAAAGAACTTTTGAGACAGCTTTTTGAAGAGTTCTTTAATCGAGTTCAATTGAAAGTCACAATGTAGGTCGATATTTCGGAAGTACCACGGGCATCCAATAGCCATACGTAAGAATCTATTTTGCATTTTCTGCAAACGTTCTATTTAGGTAGGGGATATGTGCGCGAATGGGGTGTCGCGTTATGTCGCTAGTGTACAGATAGAAGAGGGTGGGAGAGAGAACCGGTCCTTGGGGACAACCGGCTCTGATGGGACGAGGAGAGGACAGGGTACCCTCCACTCTGTAACGGAACTGCCTGTGCGCTAGGTAGCTTACGATCAGTACGAGCCTGTCAGGCAGTCCTAACTGGTATAATTTGAAGATGAGGCCTTGATGCCAAATCTTGTCAAACGCCTTTGCTACATCAAAGAAGACAACGCCCATGCCGCGTGGCCGGCCCTGTCTTTTGAGTCCCGATAGTACGTACTCCGTGAGGCGGTGTAGTTGTTGTGGGCAGCTATGGCTTTCGCAAAATGCGAACTGCTCATCTATGAATAAGCTTTTCTCTCGTATCTCGGTTTTTAAGCGTGTGTGAGTTATCCTTTCATAGATTTTACCAACCAAACGAGCTTATGAGACTTATGGGTCGATAGCTACTGGGCTCTGCCCAGGGTTTCCCCGGTTTGTATATGCCATTCACTATGGCTACCTTCCATATGTCTGGGAAGGTGAATTGGGCCAAGAGGGCGTTCAAAAAGCACACTAGGATGCACATAATAACGGGAGGCAGCTGTTTCAGACCCTTTTCGGTTATTCCGTCGGGCCCAAGGGCCCTCTTTGAGTGAGGGTACTTTATTCGATCCTTTACTTCTTCTGTGTCCGTCAGACGTATGATCTCATCATCATTATCCGGTGGCACAACCAGTCGGGCCGTTACTATACTTTCTACCTCTTTTATGTGGGAGGGGTCTGTAGAGAGGGAGCTAGGAGTGCATTGACTTTCTAGTGTGTCGGCTAGACACTCCGCTTTTTCATCATCCTCTAGTGCAGGTAATCGATTTTCACATTTAAGTGGAGCCACCAGTTCGGATTTCATAGCCCCCGCTAGTGGTCAGTAGGCCGTATGAGACGGAGATTGTTCGCTGACGAAGTTATCCCATCTCCCGTTTTTTGACATTGGCCTTTATGACTTCTCCTTCGATTTGTCGGATGGCTTGCCTGCACACTTCGCCTCCGTTACGATCGTGCAGAAGTTCAGCCGCATTTTTTCGACTGATTAGATTCCTTCGTCAGAGAGAGCTAAACGGTCCTCTGGGACGGTGGAGATCTCTCTTGTCGATTCTCCTATTTTGCTAACAAATAGGACGGTGCGTATGGATGAGGCCGCAATAGCAGCTTGAAGAGAGTGCATACTGTCGGGAATACTATTGAGTTCACTTGATTTGACGTTTGCTAAATTATCTTTTAGTAATTTTCAGTTGATGATCTTTTTCTTTATTTTAATTTTTCTACTAAATCTATTATCTCCTATTTCTACTAAAACGGTTCTATGGTCCGAGTTAAGCTTGTGTAACGTTTCATCCGTCTAGATGACGAGTGAAATGTTTTTAACCAGTGCTATATAGATTGTGCTCGGTGAACGTATATGCCCATTATTGTTCGGAGAATAATGGGTTAAGATATACGGAGCGTTGATGATGATGTTACGATCATCGACATATTTGCTAAGGACAGTCCCGCGACTGTGGGCGTCGAGGTCACCAGCTATAATTATTGGGTCATTTGCGTTTAAGTTTGCGAAAATAGCGTCAAGGTCGCTAACTGAATTGTTTTTGAACCTGACTGATATGCAGAGACTATGGTGATGGGCTGATGGCCCGTCATGCATAGCTTACACAGGGATACTTCTTGATTTTCTAGAGGGGGCGGGTCGAGTGGAATACAAGTGACCACTCCAGTCTCTCGTTAAATGACTGATGGCCCATTGGAGGGGGAAAGCAAAGGAGGGCCATACATTTGGATGACGAATGTGCAATGTATAAGTGCGTTGCTAGTCGTCAATTCGGATTCAAGAAACGGATTACTCGTTTGCCCCCATATACTATACAAAAAAATTACCTACTATCGTAAAAATAACACGCTGCACTTGAAGATCCAATTTATTTTAAAATTACAGACCATCTGTTGTGTGTTTTATTTATATTTTTATTTATCGGTTACAACTTTCAGCTTACATACTTGCATTCAAACTGTGTTCACGTCTGCTGCAGATGTTCTCTAATTATTATGAAAATAGATAATTATCTCTCCCGCAAACATTTGACACAGACTCAGCAATAAGTAGGTAGAACACATTTCTACGGATAGGTCATAAGACTGCTTTAATTAAATTCTATGTAGTTATACATCTGTCTCAGTGGGTTTTAGTTTAAAGCTGCTATTTGCAATTATCCTAATTTTAACTTTAATCTTATTAGTAAACTTCGGAAATGGAACCTTGCTTCTAAGTGAATTAAGTATTTGTGCCTACAGAGTTAGTATCCTACCTAACTGACTAACCCTGGCAGCGCGATAAATCTCATTTTAATTTTATTTTTAATATAATGTGTAACAAAGAAAAAAAACATTGTTTATAGTAGACAAAATGGGGCATCATAAGTCTAAATCAAAATCCGAGCCTTGATTAAAATCATAAATTATTCACTTTGGTCTGGAACGTAAACGAATCCAATTCCTTATTAAATTAGGCAATTAATATTTAAGACAAGACAAATAAGTGATTTGCCTATAGCGGATAGAGCCTTTTCTAATCAAATCATTCTATATATTTATCCCCTTCAATATGATTACATCTTCAGTATAATTATTATCCCTTTTTGTAAAAGGTATAATAATTATACTGTGTGTACCTCGTGGTGTAGGTGTAGACATCCAGTTCATTCACATCGTGTGCTCTCGGGTTCGAGTCCCGGATTACACCAAACATATTTATTGGGAATTTTCAAATACTAATGACAGTCCGAAGTCGGGAAGTTGGCGGTGCGACACACCCGTGCCTCGGAGAGCACGTTAAGCTGTCGGACCTGTGCTTAACTTTTCAGATCACTGTCCCATCGGAACATTGGAAAAGTGGATGCACGTGTCTGCGCACAACACTTGGGTGATCTAAAATTATGTGCCGCACAGATATTTGATCTCTTATAGAAATGGCCACCGTAGCCAATATTCGGCTAGAAATACGTTATTACAGTGGTATTATGTGAGCGAGAGATACTTCCCCGGTCGTGCAGGCCCAATTCCTTTGCATATGAGGATGTAGTGTCATGCACCATGCATGGCACTAGCTCCTCCTATGCAGCATGGCACTACCTCTTCCTAGGTCCGGGTCGGTTAAAGAATATCTCGTTCACATGATACTGCCGAGATGGCTATATTGCAGAGTTTTGTGCTGTTTAACTACCAGGGTCGACCAATGGTCTGACACCCCACCCCCCTTTAGTACTATATACACCCCCTCGGTATAGATTTTTATTTATTTTCTTGGACCTGAATTTATGTTGTGCAAGCGAATAGACGCTTCGTCGGATTGCTATGCGCGACGAGCCACGAGACTAAGAATGTTTACAATAGCTAAGTTAGCTGTTATTATCATGGTCAGATACTGCAGGGTAGGGGGCATCCTCTGATGTCGGAAGCAGCTGGAAGCAGCTCACGCGCGGCCTATAACGTCGGCACCGAGGGTCGAAATCATCATCTGATTGCAAAGTACATGTTGATATTTCGTTTTTCGGGAATTTATTCTTCATTTATTTAATGCATCGGAAGGTCACTCATATTTGTGGTCACGCCGGTTGAAGCACTTCTGGGTGACTCCGCCTGTAAGCTGACTGTTAATCTCCATGTTCCACATATTTACTTTTACCTTTGGAGGAGGGAGGTGCGCAATGGTGCTGCATGACAATAATAATGCGGATATCTGTTCATCAAGCACGCAATCGGCAGGGCTTGATAGTGGAAACGCTTGATTTCTGCTTTCTTTTAGTTAAACTCGTTGCGGATTCCATAGCAGATTTTGACATTCCCTCGGGCTCCCTGCGATCATATCAAAGGGTCAGAAGTGGTGGCCGCTGTCCATCCTATAGACACAGGAGTAGCAGCGGTGGGAAAGTGTATGATACCCGGCAGTTAATGAGTTTACAACATGATATCGCAATATTTTTACTGTTATCAGAAAATTATCAGAATACGTCCACTGCAGTTATTATACACTAATATGTAATGCAGATGCGTTGCCTTGCTTACCTAATGCCCCATATGATGGTAAATCTCTCAAAAGCCTAAGCTTTTGCACAGTTCTATTTAGACAAACTATTTTAAAAAATATATTGTATTGTGGTTCAGGGCACCTCACAAAAGGCGACACTGGCACTCGCGGTGGTTTTTATGGTAAATCGGCACTATCATGTGCCGCGAGCCCCACACACCACTGGACCCCACCCCGGGACCAGTGAAGGCGCGTAGATGGGATTCCCCATGTCAACAAAAAAAGGCTACTGGGTCCCACCGCCACAATGCCTGAAACATGGTGGGGAAATTTTCTGATACCAGCGATCGCAGTCTCTAATCTCGTCGAGATTACCTATTTATCTACGGCGCCATCAGTTACGTATCGATTTCCATTATATTCAAGCGTTTGATTTACCCGATTGCAGGAACGATATAACTTTATCAATCCTGTTTCGCGTGTATCGTCTACGTAAACTTGTATGTTACCTCATATCTCCCGAACCGTTGTGTGCGTATTAATTTAGTAAATTTATTAGAAGTTGTGTCCCGGGACGGTTCGTGCGTCGAAGTCTCGGTACATTTGCATATTCCGTTGTCTCGAGATACAGAATTTTAATGTCTGGACCTTTGTAAAAAAAATAGCACAAGTAAAAAATGTCGCTAATTATGGTGTCTCTGCCGGTAAAATAATTCATATATAGTAACATATCAGCGACATGAGAAGAATTGTGTTTCCGCCTGCCCACTTTGGCCACATTTGAACACAATAATTATGCGCTTGTATAATTTAATGAATGTATTAATGTAATGAAATAGTTACATAATGTTGTGGAAGTCATTGTAGGTATGTACAAATTGCGAAATATTTAAATACTTAACGGGGTTAAAAATTAAACAGCACCTTAATACGTTTGGAATATAATATTATAAAACATTTTCAACTTACAGAAACATAATCTATGGGAATCTACAACTATTTACATAAAGGCGGATCGTTCAGTCGTCGTGCGGCGGCGGGAAGCCGCGCGCGCACAGCGGGTCTGCAGCGGGGTGCGCGGGGGAGGCGGGGTGCGCGGGGGAGGCAGGGTGAGCGGGCGACGCGGGGGAGGCGCTGCCGAGCGGCGACGGTATCGTAGCGTACACCGTCGGCCTCGGCGGCTGGTACGATGGTGCGTAAGAGTCACTCCGCGGGTTGTAGAACGGAGAATCGTCTGCGTAAGAGTCCAAATTCGGAGAATATGGCGTTACCGCGCCGCAGGATGGCGCGTCGTCGCTCGGTCTGTATGCGGGCTCGACGGGCGCGTACACGGTGCGCCGCGGCGGCTCTGCCTCCGGCTTATGATGCGACGACGGCACGTACGCGTCCGACCACCTCGCCTTACTCGGCGTGAAATCTCCTTTCACGTACAGCTGTATTGGCCTTCTGAAGCCTTTGCTCGCGTGCTGTGGTACGCCCAGAATGAGACACTTGCTGAACCCTACCTCGGGCGACAGCAGATATTCACGAAACTTGTTTGGGAACAGCTCGATCGAATTGAAGTTTTCATATATGGTGGGCTGAAACAATAAGAAACGATACATATCAAACACACACCACAATCGTAGTCATAAACTATTGTAATTTATATTCTATTTATGTAGAGATGATGTTCTGGCTCATTAGGAGACTATGGAAATATCAATATCATACAAAAAGTGTGTGTGTGTGTGCGTGTGCGTGTGCGTGTGTGTGTGTGTACACGCTTATGTACGCGCCTTTTTCTACGTTTGTAGAAAAGACACTAACAATAAAAAAAGATATCGAATTCATAGAAAGTTTATAAGAAACGCACTATAACTATTTTAATGAAAAGCTATGTTGACTATACTAGCATGCTTCATGGCGTCGCTTATTGGATATATCATGCAAATCTTACTGTAGGTTTGTAAACAAAGTTGGGTAATGTAGTAACCTATAAACGAGCTGGAAAGTTCAGCATGTACGCTTGATAAGTGCTCCTAATTCTAAATTAGCTCCTAAATATATTGTTATTTTCGTAATAAGTCCTCTCCCACTCAAAACATCGGATCAGCAGCTTGAATGTATTACTAACTTTTCTTGTTAATATTTAGTTATTTGAATAAAGTGAAAATATTGTAATATATAAATCAATTATTCAACCTAACTAGTACAATTGAGCAGACTAAGTGAATTATTGAGTTAAATTTCAGGAGTGATTTCACATTACATTAATTTATTTAAATTCATCAATCAAATCAATTTTCTTTAGGAAGAATAGACCGGCACGACCAGGGAAGTAACTCTCGCTCGCTTGATACCAGCGTAAAATCACAGCGTCGCTGTCACATTCCGTGCTGTTTGTGAGTAGCCGGTGGCCCATCGCGGGCATGGATTTTTTGAAAAATAAACTTATGCTATAAAAAAGTCAATTTAAAAGTTTAAATAAATATTGTGGATATACTCTTGTACACAAAATAGAAATTGAAACAAAATAGAATTGTTTAAATTTCTATTTTGTCCCTGTATGCTATATATATGTATAAAAAATGGTGTCACGGATATTCAATGAGTGTGGCAAGACATGACTCATACTACAAGACCATTAAGGTGAGGATGAAAATCTTAGCTGCTAACTCAGCTAGCCAGTGTTGTTGGCTGACCAGGTATACCCAATACCTTGGCTGCGCCATAGTCGGTTAACAAATCCAGCCTCTACAGTAATATAATTAATTGCATACCGTCAAACGCTTCTTCTTCTTATAGCCGGCCCAGTTCTGCGCTTCTAGCACGAGCTTGCCACCAGGACGCAGGTCCGCGAACATGCGCCGGAAGGCGCGCTTCAGTCCCACGTCACCCCAGTTCAGGTGCAGCCACTTGCTCGTCGAGAGGCACAGGATCAAGTCGAATTGGGGGCTCTCCATACCCGAGCCGACTGCCACTTCCTCGCGGGGCACATAGTTTCCCTTGAATTCGAAAGACGTATGTTAAAAAAAATACAATTTTACCTGACAGTCGAGTAGGGAATACGATAACTAGACGCCAGGGTTTTGGTTAAGTACAACAGTTATCAATAATAATTCTGTACTAATCTATAATTATTATAAATCAAAGTCTCCAAAATTTGTCTCCTGTATGTGATCTGTGTGTCACCCACGGAGAGAAAGTGATCCCCTAGGAAGGTTTTAGTATATAACTTGTTAAGATAACGAACTGAGCACTAATACTCACAGGGGGATTGTTAATTAGTTATTAAATGGTTGATTTCGTCAAAACGTCAATAAGAATCACACATGCCATTCCACATGCTAAAGCTCAACCTTTAAAATACAGCAACCATCGCCACAGGTGGACTGACACGACAGATGTCCTGACGTCACAAATTATTAAAATTACCCAAACAATCACAATTATTTAGTTGTTCCTATTAACACTTACATATTGTACAATAGTTTTATTGTGATAATTAAACAAGTGCTCATTATTTCCTCTTACTTGTTAAAATTAACCACATTTGGGTCCATCTAATAGTTCACTATTGTAGAATCAACTGGCTGGTGATACTTTAACATGTTGCATGTGAAAATGAAATTTGTATTATATTTGCAACTTAATTTCCTAATATACAACAGGCCCTTAATGCTTTCTATTTTAATTTGTAAAAGGTCATCACATGGCATATCACAGAATATATAATTCAAGAATTTAAAATGCCTTGAATTGAAAATAAGAATAATACTGTAGGTGCATTTTATTAGTTTCATTATTTTTAAGTAACCAAGATAAAAGAAATATTATAAATAATAGTGATATCAATCACGCCCACCATTATGTAAGCACTCACTATAAAAAAATATGTTTTACTTGGGACACTTAGTAAACTTTATTCCATGAAATTTATTGATATTGTAACAATGACTAATATGACATGTTGTTTGCAGTTTTTTTTTTTTCAATAATCAATTGTATTTATGACCAAAACATATTATTACCTGTTTAAATGTCACATTATAGGGGAATACTGGAGGCGCCTTGTCCGTGACTTGAGTGACCAACGGCCCAAACATCATCGACATTGACATTGGAAAGAAATATTGTCCTTGGTCTGGCCGATTTATAGACTTTCTATTTTTTCTTGGCTTACGTAACCGCCTCACGGGTAACAATTTCTTTGGATCCTCATCTTTGTCCTGCTTATCTACATTAAAGTCTTCACACTTTTCCTTATCACACTTTGCACATTCCACCTTTTTATCGTCCTCTATCTTTTTGTCATCTTCTATCTTGGTGTCATCAGAAGGTACTGGTATAAATGACTGTAGATTTTTTCTCGCCCTGCCTGCAAATTATCATAATATACTATTAAAATACTATAATGAATATTACAAACATGCAACATAATTTTTTGTTACTCTTGTAATAATGTGGTAATTTACATACCTAATGTAACAGGTATTTATATTTGTTTACCTAGCAAGTCCTACAGTCTGATTAATTCTTTTGTTTCATATTTATATGTATAAACAGAAGCATTAAAACTTAGATATAAAATAAATTATTCATTGATTAAATCCTGTTGACTTTTATTGCCACTTAAATATTGATGTTAGAAAATATGAACAGATGTCAATTGAGGTGTCCTGAAAAACATTTCATAGCAAGCCCCCATGGGGCCATCTATTTTCGGCATCTTCCAAGGAAACAGTATTATTAATGCACTGTATGCTGATTATATGACAAGATAACAGTATTAACTGTTCTATAAGACTAAAATTTATTCATCTATTCAATCTTTCACAGCTGGCAGGGTACAAAGGAAGATGTTAACAGTTGTGAAACATTGCCAGACAATTTGTATGATAAATTTTAAGTAGTTCTTTGGTTGTTCTTATTAAATTATAAAATATATTCTGAAAACTATTTCAATGAGTGGGTATAAATATTTTATTTCTAGTAAAGAACAATAAGAATATATTGCATAATTGGTGGTCATAAAACACCTCTAAATGCTCAATTCACAGTAATACAATATTTACATTCATTGTACACAATTATATATCTGTGAATGAACACCCAAATCTTAAAATATCTGGACGATTTAGTGTTAGCAGTACTGTACATATACACATTCACATTATTGTCATGCGGATGAGTTGCCTTTCCTGCTCCCCTGCAATGAGCCAACTCAAAAACCAAACAAAACGCGATATCGTAGCCGTCACTTTACAGCGGTGTCGTGTGAGCAAGAGGTACCTCCCCGATCGTGCTACAATGTGTGCTACATTGCAGCACGCCTGCCTCTTACCAAAAATTTATAGCGACATGGCTACACATTGACACAGAATATTGATCTCAGTATTCATCCCTAACTTCCCTATAACAAGAAAGGAAACTTGTACACATTATGTTATGAAGAACTCGTCTAGTCACATACTGAAAATAAACATTTGTCAAAAGCACCTTTTATTATTAATAATTTTTTTATGTAATTTGTCTGAAGAATTTCTGGGCCTACACATCATACGCCCATCAACCTTATGGTTGATCTGGCACTCCAGCTCCAGCAGGCAATTGATATGGATCCTGCACATAAGGTGACCACAAATGGAGCAAATTGGAATGCAATAGGTTACTAAATTTAAACATTTAAACATTTAAACACGAAAAAAACTTGAAAATCCAATGCAGATCAAGGGCTTGTAAACAGAGATAATAGATTTTATATTACTCTATTTTAATCTCTTCTTCTTAATACTGTGATAAAGACTGAATATTTTAATATTTAGGCCTTTGTCACAGGTACAACACAAATTATTATTTAGTATAATTTGATACATACCTATTAATGTAGGATCGATGTCGATTCCAACCACTGATTTAGCACCCAGTGTGCGAGCAACAGCAATAGAGATGTGTCCTACGTTACAACCAATATCTAACACATCTTTGTTTTGGAACAGATGGCGATGCATTTCAAATACTTGAAGCCTGATATCCATCATGGCATTTAGGTTTCGATATCCATAATACCTGAAATTGAAGTTTTATAGAAATTACAATACTGGTGTATTTTGTACTACACATGCATACTGTACACAAACTATAAATAGGTATGTGTAGTGATCTACTCAAATACCTCGCATTCTGCTGATATCTCAAGAAATTTGTAATAAAAAACATTAATTTTAGGTATCAATTTTTTTAAAGCCTAGTTACATCAGTTTCCAATACCCTTAACACTTGTGTAGTCCTGGTTATGAGAATAACAAAGAAATAACTTGTAGATAGAAAAACAAAGGATTCACTTTTTTTTTTATATTTGACGAGGCTTTCAACACCTGAGGTGAACAGGTCAGCCTCATGGATGCTATCACATTCCCTTAGCGAAGGGATTGGTCAACAAAATTGTACAATTTAAGTGCCCTGCTTGTAAGTGGCACCGCTGCTAGCCAGCAGTTGACCTCGCCAACACTCACAGGAAAGATTCCTGACACATTCCAACAAAATATACTGCATATTTTGTTCTGTCTTCAAGTTTATGATGCACATCACAAAGTGGTGAGGGTTTAATGCCTATCATACGATAAAATTTATTTGTTGGTTCATGTCCGAGACACAGTCTGAATGCCGAAACCAGCAGTCCCCTAGAGAGATTGGCGCGGTCAAACCATGGAGTCCATTGAGGCTTTCCTTGGATGGTTTTGTACCAGGCCCCAACATGCTTGAGTTCACCAAAGTGATACTCCCACTTTTCCTTACAAAAGGAAGTGGTTCACTGGCAAAGGGTTTGGAGTCTAGGACAATACCATCCATTACAGCGTCGTTTGCATAATTATCCACCATCTCGTCTCCATAAGGCCAACATGAGAGGGATGAGGATGATTGGATTTTTATAAGCTTATTTTTTTATTATTTGGATAAATTCCTGGATAAACTTAATAGCTACAAATGCAATGGGCATGCCTCTCTGAGCCGACGCGCAACTGGTAAGGTGCCGGAGGGCACTCCTCGAGTCCGACAGTATAACGTCTGGAGGCTGGTTCGGTAAATTGTTTGCGTAACTTAGAGCCTCTTTAATCGCGACCAGCTCGCATCACACGCGCCGCACTGTGCAGCTTCCACTTGAAGGACACGTTGCACTGAGGATCGAAGAGAGCAGCTCCAGCACCTTGTACACTTAGACCCATCGGTATTTATGTTACAAAATGGAGAATAATTATTAATACATTTATAACAATTTCAATGTAAGTATCTTTCTCGATCTAGTAAATTACGCTTGGGTGCATGTGAGTTTTCGACTGTAAGCGAAATACATGATTTAACATCTATATAAGACACCCAAGTATTTAGCGAGAACATTTCTAATTTAGTGCTCTTATAAATATCCAGGTCCGTACTCTCAGCATAAATTTTGCCAACAAAGGAAAGTTAATATTACTGAAGTGGCGGCGATGGACACTAGCCTTTTTAATTCGTTTACAATATTACGACTATTAGTGTTATTATTTATTTTTATTAAATGCCGGCTAGCAAGCCAATGGCGCCGTATAGATAAAGGTGGAACGGAGAGCTCACTCTGTAATGCAATAACCGGAGTACTGAAATCTCGTACATTAGCCAGGAAGGAGTCCCCGACTTTCCACAAACCACTCTAATCTTTTCATGATAATAAAATGTAAAATCTTACACGGGCAAGACATGAGTGAGATCGGGCGCAATGATGAAGGCAGTCTAGGATCCCTTCCTACCTTAAGTATAGGAAGAATCTGTATATCTCTCCATTGATCAAGAACAATACCAGACTGTAATATTAGATTAAATTTTTTAACAACATTGATTTCGCTTTGATTGAAAGATTATAAATCATAGAATATGAAATAGTATCTATTCCTGGTGCTGTATCTTTTTTCTTTAAACAATTTTGTTGTTCAGCTAATGTTATTTATAGGGATTTCTAAAATCGAAGGTGCAGAAGTTGAGCTCGGCTCAGGCTCCGCAAAACTATCCGGAGTTAGTTCTTCGGCTTTAAAAGTGTCTACGCCAGCCTTGCTGCCACCGCTTCCCTTCATCCATCTCATCTTTCTCCACATCACAGACGCCGATGTTTCATGGTCGATGCTGGTGCAAAGTGGTGGTTCATACATTTGGAACTGGCACTTCTTATCAACTGGTCGGCATGAGACATCTCTGTTTGCCAGCTCACCTGATTTTCAGGAGTAGGATTGCGTCCCACTTTAGCCAGAGCCAGGCGCTGTTTAGCCACCACTTGAGATATTTCTTTGTTCCCGTAATGTTTAGGTCGAAATTTACAAGTATCACAATCGCTTTTGATCCAAGGAACATGTTTCTCGGTCAAGTTATATATATTTTCCACAAACAAATCATACGAAGATTGCACACCAAGAGGCACTGGGATGTCAAACACTACTTCTTACTCTTCTTTATTATATTCCTCCCAATGAATGTTACAAGACATATGAAATCATTATCAGAGATAGCTTTACACACGATTCCACGATCTCCGCTTCTATCAGTTCTATACGACCGGAGGGCATGGTGGGCATTATCATTTCACACCCACATATTTCCCACAAAGAGGAACTCGGAATTATAAAGTCTAAAGATTGAATCCCAGTCATTTTGGTTAGTGGCCATGGAACAGATTGAGATAATATGTTTAGGACCTGGTATATTTCAATAATCATTACTTGCATTTGAGAGTTTCTTGTACTGAAGGACTGTTGAGAAAATTTAATAGATCTATGTACAATGGCACACAGACCTCCATATGCATCATATCACCTCTGACAACGTTGTAGCCGCTAAAATTCAAAGAGATCTGCTCTGAAAGCCAGGTTTCACTCACAAAAGCCATGTGTGCTTCGTCTTGATTTAAGAGAAGTTGAAAGTTGCGTGCTTTAGGTTTTAAACTATTCGCATTCCATTGAAATATTTTAATAATGTCTTTTTTATTTGTGCAGTTATCTGCTATGAGTAGATTTAAACAATTGAGGCAACATCTCGATCGTAAAAAGCTTTTCACTTCACTCCAAATGAACTCTGTAAGCATCCTGATTTCTCTAAAAACCTCTCTATTTCCTTTCTTTCTCTCCTACTCTTCCGCTGCTGTTGTAGAGGAATTTGCGGTAAATGTATCACGTTATCATATGAATCAGATTCAGTTTCTAAAACAGTATTTTTTTTCTTCTCTCTATTCGTTTATGTACTTTCCTATTGTTAAGTTTGTTCTGAGATTTTTTAGCATCTGGATAAATATTGACATTATCTTCTTCTATCTCCGGCATGGTGACTTCAGAAGTGGCTTTTCTAGTGGAGGTACCGGGACAAACATATCTGTAAGAAGTTCTAGAATGTAGATCTTGCGACAAAAGTAGGATTCTGATAGGGCTCCTAAAGCTTCGCAGGCAGCCTTCATTTAGCTTGTTCTTGTCTAGTTCGGGTCTCTTGTGCTCTAAGATTATTCAAAGCTACTTTATAAGAGTAAATATTTTGACCCATGAAATGCTGGGCACAGGCCTTTCATAGGTGACATGTTGATTACCCTTGCAATTTATACATTTGAAAATGGTGGCATCGCAATTGTCGTGTTTCTTCGCTCATATGGGGCACATCTTCTAGTTAGGTGAAAAGTGATAAAGTGTCCGTATCGCCAGCCTTTAGAGCACTGGGTACATAAATGAGTCCACAGCCATTCTATACCCGTATGCCTTGACATAAGGGAGCAAAACTGAACCGCGAAAACAGATGCGCACGGTTTCGCTCTTAATCCATTTCCTCTCAGAATCCCTATCATTTAAACTCCGAAACAGTGTCCGACTCTAATATTTCTTTTAACTCTGTCTCGTGAAAGTCAATGTCACTACGCCAAATAAAAACGCGACTTCGTTGGTTCTTCAGCATTCATATTTTTTATTATAGTCTTTAAAATCTTGGCGAATCCCAACTGTTTTGGGTAAAATCTCTCTACTGCTGACGGATACTTCGTAAATCGCTTCCGTCACAACCGGAGATCTGGCTATCGGGGGCGAAAGTCGCAGATTCATGCGCTTGCAGCGCGCCACTACAGTGAAGCCATCGTCCTCTGCGCTGTCCTCAACTCGCGCGCGCGCTTCCCGCGTAGCGGCAGCGCGCCCGCGCACTCGATGTACGTCCCATTCCAAATCCTGATCATCGTCTGCACGACGAGGTGACCCCAAGACAACCCTTCGGTTAGTCTCGGGAGATGTCGCGACACTACATTCGGCCTCGAAGGCCGTCTTCTCACACGAATCACTCATAAAAAATAGTTAATGAGGGTAGGATGAAAAGAAAACTTAATTTTTTTACACATTAGTTCAAAACAAGATTATTTCACTGATTAAATCACATAGTTAACTGAGCCTGAGTTATAAAAAACAAAAAGAAATACATTATATTAATATTCTCACACTTTGAAGCGAGTACGATGATAGAATTCGTAAGAAAATTGATCTCACAAAAGCATAAACAAAAAACGCAATCGACGCTCACGCCAGACTGAAATGACTTGTATTTTCCATTATTTATTATCATTATATACAGGTTTATTCAATGTTTAACAATGTTATACAAGTTTAATTTATTTAATACATAAATAAAAACCTCTCTTCCTTTTTACAGCTCTAATATACTCGTTTCCTTTTTACAGCTAAAAAAGTTGTTGCATATTCATAAGACTTAGCCTCAAGTCATAATGCAGAATATCCCCCCGCACCACAAATATTTGAGAAACACTGTTCCACATTAGAGCCACACAAAAATATTTCTTCTTTTACGAACTTTGGGACTTCATTAATTGTTTGTTCATCTCCTTCTTCTAGCTAATTAGGGGAAACGATGGACTAAGATGTAAACTATTTCCCACCCCTTAGTGAAACAACTGTGAAATAAATGGACAAGGAGGGCATGATAAAAGGTGCATTCAGCGACATCAATACAACAAGCAACAACAATTGGAAGAATAAACAAGCAATCAGATTTCATCATCATTAGTAGCCGAGAAATGTTCTGAATGAACATTTCTCGGCTACTGATTAATTAAATAATGCAATTGACGTAGGCACATGCAAACAGGAATAGGGCAATACATCTGGCATTTTTCACCACATCCCAATTTCCGAAAGAGCTACCAATTATTCACAAACCATTTGACCTGACAGCCTAGCTATCACTCTAAAGGCTGTGAGCGAGAGTTAACTCACTTGTCATGCTGGCCCAATCTGGCAGCAATACAGCATGGCACTTCCACTTACAAAATTTTCCTGGTTTCATACAAATCACATCATATACAATAGAAGTATCAGTCTCTTCACACTGTGTTCTGTAAGAACAAGTATTTTTCTACCTCAAGAAGGAGCATTATAGCAACACACATGCATTATACCAAGAAAAATTTGAGGGGTAAAAAGGGATGAGCAGCTATTGAATTATTTTACTTCATTAAAAAATATGTGTGTATATGCATAAGCTAAGTGACTTCTGTTCATAACATTTCATTGTACAATATTGTTGTTGAATTTATATATTGATTAATCTGTTATTTAAATATATAATTTAAATATTATATACTTTATACTCACATGTAATGAATAAAATTTAAATGGCGAAAAGCATACAACTTATATTTATTATTATACAAGTAATACTAATAAATAGTACTAGTAGTAATAATAGTACTACTCTTAAGAGGTGAATGTTACATGCTGCTGTCTAAAATTGTATTAGAAGCTAAATGACTACAATTTGATCAAGGTGTTTTGACTGTTAGACTATTATTAAGCAAATTGTGAAGCTACAATATCCACTCTATGAGGTATAGTTATTTTTTACCTGTCATAATTTCCATATTGATATCTCGAGTTTTTAGGGTGAAATGTAGGAAGCGTTTGTGTATCCTCAGACACGCTTTTCTGTTTAGTTCGATGCGGAGACACTGGCCTGTCTTGAGCAACAGTACGAGGTTGCGGTCTGGCTCTCATCCAAGCTCCTGGCTGTGGAACCACTGGACTCACAATCTTGTCCAAAGAATCCATCCGCCTTATTTTCTTGCCATCTTTTCCTTTTTGAGAATTTTCACTTTCACTGCATGATCTCTTTCTTTTCACATCTTTAGAAGTTGACGGCTCGGGTGGAGGAGGTTCTTTAATACCTTCTTCCTTTGGAACTACAACCTCTACTATAGGTGCAGTAGTTTCAGTTGTGCGACGTCTTATTCTTGGCTTTTTCCTGGGTCTGCGCTGCTGCATTTCAAGTCTTTTTTCATACTCCTCATTATCTAATGGTTCCATAAGATTCAGAGGATCCCTTATGTTAGGTGGAATGATGACATCTATTTTAGCTTTGTGCCTTGGAGGTGTAGGCAAGGGTGAAGATTGTGGAGTCACTGCATTCATAGCTCTATTGACATTTTCGTCTTTTAAACTGTTGAGATTTAATGGATCTGATATGTTACCACCAAGAAGAAATTTTGTAGGAGGTATAAAAGCATCTTTGCGCGGTCTTTTATACGGAAGAAAAAATTTCGATATAGACGGAAAGCTTTGTGCTCGTTTCTTAGACTGTTTAAATTTTGTGGAAGCACCGGTGTGGTGAACCCGTCGAATAGTCGTCCGCTCGGTATTGTCTTTAGATATAACGTGACTCTTTTTTCCATGTCGAAATTTCTTTTTAGTCTTTTTGGCAGTTACAGCACCAGTATTATCGCCGTCTTTTGACACATTTATCTCACTATTACTTTGATTTTGTGATGCATTATCATCGAGTGATATTCCTGGTATATCCGAAATATTGTTCTCAGATAAATTATCGAAAGTCCTTTCACTATTTTTAACTTCACTTTTATTTTCAACCGTTATTACGTTTTCCTCAGAGCTCCCCATTGCTAATGAAACAAAAAATTCACATGATAAAAGTACAATGAACAGTTGAATTTACCGCCACTGCGGTTGTTGCAAAACGCACTAGGATATCCGTCAATATGAGTGATAAACAGGTATATTAAAGTTACTGACACTAAGTTTTTTATATGTTTATAACAGTGTAGAGCTCAAATATAACAATTCGACAGTTACATAAAGTTACCTTCTCAACTATGAAAATTTGAATACAATAGGGTTCTTATAATATTCACGAGCCAACACAATACAGATTGCGATGGATTGCAAATGGCAATTTGACTTTTAATTGGTATTGCCAGTAAAAACTACTCAGTAAAGTTTGTTTGTAGCAACTTTAATCATAATTGTACCATAAACTACATGAAAAAAGTCCAAGTGCGAAAATATGAGAAAAGTACAATAAACATAAAAATATTATTTGAAAGATTTAATAATAACTTGTACATTTATAAAAAAGAAAACGTGAATATATATATCATACCGATTTAAACTAAATAATTTAACTGTTCCTGTTTTCCAATTACAGAGTTATATTCAAATTAGCCAACACAGGCGAAGGGCTAAAGCGTGTTAATTTATAACTGCATATACATCATGTTGCATTCAATCGCAACTTAATAAAAAAATTTAGACTATATAAGAGTATATTAGCTTTTGATCACTCCTTTGCCCGCGTACTTTTGCCTGGTATTCCCAAATTTAAGTATTCCTGTCAAACCATCCACCATTATAGACATTGAAATCTTTCGAACCTTTCTTTATGTAGTAGTAGAACTACATAAAGAAAGGTTTATCACGACCAATGTAAATTATCTCATGTAATCGCTCTACCCAAGACAAACGGTTATTCATTTATCGAGAAATATAAGCTTATTGGTGTTCTTCCAACTTTGGCTAGATACCCAGCACGGCTTCTTTCCAGGACGATCTGTAGTACTTCTATCAGTGGACTTACCGATGCACACAAATCTTATTATAAAAATTATTGACGGTGGTAAGCGGGCTAATGTTGTGTACCTTAATTTTTGTACAGCTTTTGAAGACAATATCCTCCATGGTAATTTAGAAGGAGTAGGGTTTTGGTCTGGCTCAAATTGGTCACTTTTCAGGTCCACGAGGAATTCGTCAGACACAGGCTTTGTAACCGAACCTTGTGTCACAAGTTTGGGAGTGAGTCAGGGATCACTGCTTGAGCTACTTTAATTATGATTAACGATATTTTGAGCAGTATAATATAGACGCTATTCGCCAGAGATATACATATCAAATCAATGGATTGTAGTAGTATCCACTATTTAATACAGACAAGTGTCATGTGCTGTCCTACCGCTGGAAACTGCGATCCTCTATACTTCGACACAAACTCGCATGCTTGAAAAGGTGCAGACATATCGGGTGTATATACATAGGGGACATCTATGTGCCCTATGAAAATATCTAGCTATATGTACCGTATTTATAGAAATCCTGGGGAGAGAACCAAACTCCTTGGGAGAGAGACTGCGACCAGCCTGAACCACTGAAGACCAGACTGCGACCTGAAAGGCATTGAATTGACTCTGGCTTTCAATTACTTATAGATTACCTTGAGCTCCATAAAGTTTATAGTCGATTTTATGTGCTATCAGACTCGCTCTTTTGCATAAACAACTTTCCGTTGATCGTAGTCGAGCCTAGTCCCCGCTGTGTCGTACTCGAGAAGTACTTAACGATCTCCTGCTAGAACACTTGAGTGTGAATTGTTCGTAGTCAGATGGAACACGGTTAGGTAGGCGTTATAACACATTAACATTATTTTACATACGATAAAAAAAGACGTACACGTTGTGTACGTCTTTTTTTATCGTATGTAAAATAATGTTAATGTACTATACACCATCCAACCGACCCTGGGTAAACCAGAAGGGTGTGTCGGGCTCGGCACGAAGGGCCACTACCGACTGATAACTTCTGCGAAATCCTTCGGTGAAGTTGTGCTGTAGTGGAGTGTTCCGGATCTATCAGCAATAAATTTGCAATAACAGCAATGTCGCAATTTACAAAATAATGGTTGAAACTTAATAGACGAAATATACGTTTTTTATGAATGAAATGTAAGAATACCTTCGTAGACAAGTGCGTATAGATGAAGAAATATCAATCGTCTAATATCTCCCATAACTTGTATATAGATATTATTGAGAATATTGACCTCAGCCAACGGGTACAAACAATGTTATGCATTATGAACTCTGTGCATTGTACTAATTCGATCCTGATTTCGATAAACCACTCGAACATCCGTATATCATACATCGGTGAAGACACCTTACCTTGAAGCGATAACATTGCGTTTAATGGTTTTGAATATGTCACGCAATTTTTGCCCATTTAATTACCTATATTGGACGAATGATATTTGAATCAAGTGAAAACTTGTGTATATTACGTATTATCCGCATAAACAATTTAGTTATATCATCCTAATAGAACTAACGGTACCGTGGGAAACAAACATACCTAAAGACCACACAATAAAAACAAGTAAATACTACGATCTAATAAATGTACTAACCAAAAATGACTATACGGTTAATTTATACGCGGTAGAAGTGGGA
Organism: Eumaeus atala; assembly: GCA_017140195.1. Classification (NCBI taxonomy): domain Eukaryota; kingdom Metazoa; phylum Arthropoda; class Insecta; order Lepidoptera; family Lycaenidae; genus Eumaeus; species Eumaeus atala. The sequence continues at coordinate 97,037 of JAFELO010000392.1, read as the reverse complement.
GCGAGAGGTATACTAGCAAAATCTCTCTACAACCTACTAAAAGACCATGGCCTGTCGAGAACTGCAGTAAGTTCCACCTTAGAACGGGTATCTAAAGCTGCATTAGCATGATCCTATGAAATTTGGCTAGGTAGGGGGGGGTAAACCTGAGTAGTAAAGGTAAGTGTTAATGATCATCACAAAGAGGCCTCTTAAACCTACACCCGGAATCACAAGTCCCGGGGTACTGGGGTTTACTCCTTCTGCCACGCGATGGACCCGGCACCAGCACGGTGAATCCACGGAATGCTAAGAAGTTCGTCTCTCTCTTCTAAATCGATTATCCTATCAATAATTTATATTTGAATATGTTTCATCAATGTGTAATACTGCCAAACATTGTGTAAAAGGTTTGTTAGGTGATGTTGGGTAATCGTTCTATATAATTTATATTTTTTTCACTATTGCAACACTCAGTGTGTTGATTTATTTTTGAATTTTAAATTTAGTCCGTTTACTTGACAAACGAAGCTGATGTTAATTTGAGTAAATATTGAATAGCTTGAATTTATAAATAAATAAAGTGTAAAAATATATTTTATGAGGTATGTGTTTTGATGTAGCCTTAAATGTTAAATATTTTTTACAAATATATGTTTTCTATGTTCTGCGCCTTGTGTAGGGCGCATTGGTTGATAATAATTGTAATCAATCCATTAAATGACCTGGCATAGCTCCTTGTATCAATGAAAGTTACGTACAATTTCCATGGATGTAATACTAATCCAAATCATTACTTCCAGATGTCACGCATTCCGAAACTCCCCTCCAGCGTTTCAAAAGAGAACAGACCTGCATTCTCAAATGGCAGAAATTTCACCAGGACCATGGGTAATGGCCTAAGTGACGTTGAAAAGAAAAATTTACTTATGAACCACACAAAACCTATGGTTCGTGGGATGTCCACCACTACTAATAATGTTATGCCAGCCCCAAGGATTAAAAGAGCGGCAACGGCCCCGTCTGTTGCAGCTCCCGTGACTAAGTCTCATAAAATAGAAAAGAAAACTGTGACAGCTACAGCAAAAATTCCACCTTATGATTATAAGGCAAGATTTAATGATTTACTAGAGAAACATAAATCTATTAGATGTGAATATACTGAGTTGAAGGATAAGCATTCAGAAGTATCTGATGAATATGAAAAACTTAAGGAGACTGTTGACAGCAGTATTCAAGAGAGAGACATACTCAAAGAAAAACTATTCAATACTCTTAAGGATTTAAAGGAAAAGAATTCTGATTATGATCGACTAAAGCTTGATTTTGATATACAAAAACATGAAGTAGATGATCTACAACATAAATCTAAGTTATTGGAAGATGTAACAAATAGTTTGAAAGTCAAAACCGCAGATCATGATCAACTAAAATCAGACCATGAAGATTTGTGTCGTAGATATAAAAGCCTTAAAGAAGAGAATGAAGCTCTAAGAGTTCTGACAGACCATCTCAAGAAAATATCTGCAGAGCATGATAAGTTAAAATTAGAACACAAAGATGCACTTGATACTATTTCAAAACATAAAAATGATTCTGATGCTTTACAAAATATTCTATCAACTATGTACAGTGACCAAAGAATTTTAAGAAATACTGTACAAGACTTAAAAGGAAATATCAGAGTATACTGTAGAGTGCGTCCTCCGCTGGAATCAGAAAGTTCTAAACCACTGTATATTTTAAATGTATTAGATGCCTGTTCAATAGAAGTGGAAAAAATTGAATTATTGAACTCTACTCGAAAAGGAAAGTCGCATCATTCGTTTTCATTTGATGGCATATTTACACAACATTCATCTCAAGAAGATGTTTTTGCTGAAGTATCGCCAATGGTTCAATCTGCTTTGGATGGATATAATGTTTGTATTTTTGCATATGGTCAAACAGGTTCAGGCAAGACATACACAATGGAAGGTGGCTGTGGAGTTGAGCAATATGGTATTATACCACGAGCAATAAATATGATATTCACATGTATGACAGATCTGAATAGAATGGGCTGGGAGTTGACTATAAAGGCATCATTCCTAGAAATATATAATGAAATCATCTATGACTTATTAAATTCCAGCAAGGACCAGGAGAGTCATGACATAAAAATGGTTAATTCAAAAGGAACAGACTTATATGTTTCAAACCTCAAAGAAGAGGTAGTGAAGAGCTCACATGATTTCATCAGATTGTTAATGTTTGCTCAACGTAACAGACAAACTGCTGCTACATTAAACAATGAAAGGAGTTCACGTTCTCACTCTGTTGCACAAATTAAAATATCAGCTATTAATGAGAAACGAAAAGAGAAATTTACAAGCAATCTGAACTTAGTTGATCTGGCAGGTTCAGAGAGTGGAAAGACAACACAAAGAATGGATGAAACAAAACATATCAATAGATCTCTGTCGGAGCTTTCTAAAGTGATTTTATCATTACAAAGTAATCAATCACATATTCCATACAGGAATTCTAAACTCACTCATTTATTAATGCCGAGCCTCGGAGGAAACTCCAAAACCCTTATGTTGGTCAATATTAATCAATTTGATGAATGCTTTAATGAGACTCTTAACTCCCTAAGATTTGCTACAAAAGTAAACAGTGTTCATATTCACAAAGCTAAGAAAAATATTACTATGGTTGACTCATAGTCTGTACTTTTGACAACTTTAATCTGCATTAACTTGTATTTAATTTTATATTGACATTTATTTTAATGAATTAGGAAATAATGACTGTCATGAATATAGAAATTACCTTATGTAACTCACAGTCTCAAGGTAAACCTGGTATAACAGACTGGATATTTTTTATTCATCATCATAAACTTGTCCTAAATTCGTATCTGTGAGTCCTTATTATTAAGGTACTCATATTTATTGTTATCTAAAAGTTAAGCCACTGATTACAGAAGAAATAAGACATGAAACCAATAAGTAGCACCACTTCATATACCTTAAACAGTACTTTTTCTTACTTTCTAGATGTAATATTATAATTTCTTTATATATTAAGTTACATTATAATTTATATTAAAAAGTATGCAATAATAATACAATAAATATAAATTATAATATAGTGGTAGACTTTAGTTGTAACTGAGTCCCTGCTATTTTGTGGCATGCATCTGAATTGTGGTAAATCATACATTAAATAAATAATGTTACTATCAACAATAACAGTTATACTATACAGTGATTGTTGTATTTTATAAGTTCATATATTGCTGGATAAATTAAATGAGTACCTATGTATGAATTACAAGATTTCTTCATACTGATATAATTTTACTATGCTTATTGTTATAACATAAAATGCTGAAGAACTAGTTGTTTTAAGTTCACTTATTGACATTGTGACATTGTATGATTTAATTGATTGATCTTTAATTTGTTGTATTAGAGGGAGCATGAGAAAATGCCCTTCAATAAGTTATTCAGATTGTACATACTAAAGTTACTTTCCACATTTTCCATGATGTACCTCTCTGAAGATGCATAGATTGAAGAGACATTTGATACTTAGAGGTGACATATTGTTATATTATACTAATCAGTTTTAATGTTAATAAAAGATTGTGCTTACATTACTTACACTCATATATTATTTATAAATATTATTATAAAAATCGACAAGTACGATCGGAATCGCACTTGGTGTGCGAATCCGATCGAACTACAGTTCTTTACCTACTGAAAACATGGGCACATGTGGAATAAGAGGACAAAGTTATGGTGCGCTACACATTTTGTATGCAGCAAACTATCAATACTACTTTAATTTACTAGTGTTTAACATTTGATACATTAGTAACTAAATAAACACACCGTCTGTGAAAATTTCAATTGCACCTATCACAGTTTATGGGTCTCGTTCATAACCTTCCCTCGGCTATGGGACCCTTAATAACTCGACTCAAATGCTGAATGCTGTACATACTAGACTGCTCAGTAGACTGGGTTGAACCCAGGCGAAGCCAATTGAACCGAGGGGGATGTTCTTTGCACCCCTCTTATGACAAGAGGGGGCTAAAGAGCCGGTGGAGGAACGCTCTTTGTACCCCTCTTATAAGAAAAGGGGACAAAAGAGAAACAGGAGGAGGTGTTTTTGCGCAAGAAGCGGGAAGTGGAACTCTATTGCAAGGGGTTGTACTGTAGTGCGGGACTACCATCCGTGGAGGTGGAGTCGATCCCTTAGGGGGCCAACTAGCTGTTGAGGTGTCCTGATGATTTGTTGTTCCGGGGCACCTCACCAAATGCGGCACTGATGGCACTCGCGGTGGTTCTTGTGGGTATTGGTCACTATAATGTGCCGTCAGCCCATTCACACACAACTGGACCCCAACCAGGGCCAGCAAAGGCGCGTTCATACGCTTCCCCGCGTCAAAAAAAAAGTGCGAGCCTGCTTCATGCCTTTGTTAGGTCTTCCATGATGTAGTTTATTACACCATGGTGTGAATGTATGTTGCCGTTCTTTTGCCGGTTTATAAATCGAGGGTTAGCTGCGCATTTGTGCCACTGAGGAACAAATCATAACTCCCGCCGATAACTTATTTCGTCCTAAGCAATAACGGTCAGCGCTACACTTTCGTGCCGGGATCTATACCAGGTACCATTTTCTCTACTTGTAATACGGCACGACATCCTATTAATTTTTGTTTGCTCGCACTCTACTTAAACGAATATGGAGAGGATTGTTTAATTAGCGACATTCACCTTTGGGAGTATTAGTAATATGTGGTGTCAAGCTGCAAATAGGATTGGGCCAGCTCGACCCTCAGCGAGGTACCTCTCGCTCACATGATACCACCGTAAATTCACAGCTTCGCTGTCGTGCTGGTAAGGTTTGTGAGTAGAAGGTGGTCTATTAGAAGGGGGGAGGAAAAGAGGGCAATGTATCTGTGATATATTGAATGTGCCTGTAGTGGCTCCTAGTGATATATTGAAAGTGCCTGTAGTGGCAATAGGCTTGCCACCTATGACATCATGGGCCTTAGTACCTTGTCTAATCGTGGGTGTGCTAGTAATCTACTGGACTTACGAGTAGTGGATGTATTAGCACACCTCTGCCTACCTCTTCGGGGATAATTGGCAGAAGGTACTTTCTTTTTTTATTAAAAAGTTACATGATATTTCAGTTTCTCCAGACGTATTGCTTTATCATTAGTTAAGGCGCTGCGTATGTAATAGTAACATACAATAATAAACAGTCAATAAGTAATATCCGCTTACGGAAACGAGCCCGGGTTCGAATCCGTTAGACGTGAGCTTAGATCAATGTGGAAATAATATAACGCGATCTTAGAAATCTCTAAAAATAAAAACTAAATCATGATCACGGGTTCTAGCGGATTTGAAGCGCAAATCGCCCCCATCCGTCAGAGGAGGCCGGCCTCCTCTGACAAGCCAAACCTAAAGACGAGGTCAACTTTCCTTAAACACGTCCCGTGACATTAAACGGCATCGTGCGCGCGCCGTCCCACTAGCGTGGGGAGGGGGACCCCTCCCCCTTTTCGGTCCCAAAAATAATCACGATAGGGTAATGTCCACTAAAATTCCTTTTTGCTTCTTCCCATCTGCGGGAAAGGAGGGGGGTATGTCCCCCTATCGTCTACCTATAACCAGAAGACAAATAGTCTTCCGTAATCAGTCGAACTGTTAGGGCTGGACAAGTGCCGCCAATCAGTAGTAGGTCCCTCCGAAAAAAAAAAGTAATATCCATCAGTTGTATATTTGATCAAAGATAAGTTTTAATGTCCTTTTATTAAAATTTATGTTAATCACACAAAAACTTGTTGGTCGATCTTCCTGACTCAATTTTACAAATAGTATTACTATTGTGCATAACACTTGCGAATACGTAGGTACCTCTTGTTACTGGACGACGACAGCGGGACTTCTTCACGGGCTCTAGGCCTCGAGAGGTCTCTTAATTTGTGTATGTTCGCGGGTGGTCAACCATCGACTCGTTAGGATTAAATGACAAATATAACAAATAAGTATGTTATAATGTATTATTCATCAAAGTACCTACTACTAAGATCTATTATGTTATATATAACTCTCAGCATTTCAATAAAAAAAAAATACAATTGCTCAGTGCTAACTACACACGCGCAAAAATAGAGACAGGTCATTTGTAATTATTTTTTTTCAATGGTCATATTTTAGTCTGGCTCCCCTACTCTATGTATATTAACTCTAATCTCTACGTATGGCTGGCCCACACCACTATCGCTCTAGAAATAGACAATTTTATGCCTCCTCTCGTTGCAGAAGTTTAATGTGTAAATGTTGTTAACGTTCCACCTCCTGATGCGATATAGTTATGTCCAAAATACCTCTTCGTGCATGCGTAATGATACTATAACAAAATTACAATCAGTTACCTACTACCTAGTCTTGCCGTAAATGTTGTAACAAAGAACAAAATATATTTTTTAATTGCAAATTATATTTTTTACATGTGCATTGTGTACAAGTGTCTAATACATAAATATAAATAATTACACATATAGTCCTTTACACGTTGATGCCAGTTATCAATGGAACTCTTTACATGGGGAAATTATTCACTGCCAATTGTATGGATTATTTTGGCGACTCCAAATTGTAATGGCGTCTAGAGCAAGCTGTACTCTCTAAAACCGATTATAAATCATAATCCAGGGGAATAAGGTCGGGGCTAGATGAAGGGTAGTCGTCAGCTCTAATCGAGTCCGAAACGTTCGTTTTAACCAAGATTAGGTGGATTGAGCATTTTGACCGGTCCCGAGTCTTGCTAGACGGACCATACTTGGTTATTGAACATGGTGTTATGGAGGGCTCAACTGCCGTCTCAAGAATGGTGTCTTGATACACTTGTGCCGATGTTTTGATGCCCCACCAAAGCATCACTGTAGTCGGATAATGCCTACATTGCACTATGTGGACTAATTGGGATACTTAGTTAGAAATTAGAGCACAAATACGATCATTTGGTTTGTTAAAATGTTGCACAATTTTAAAAATGTTCTCATCCGTAAACCATTTTTTTGCGCACCGCTTCAATAGTTGTTTCGATTTTACCACACTATTCCTACCACCCTAATTTTTAAATTTATAACCCTAATCTTTAATTTATCAGTCAAAAAAGTCGCCAGTCTCTTACAGGCTGCAAGTCCCATGCCGCCTCTTAAAATACGCGACGTGGGTAGACCCACGGTGCTATTTATTCTTCGAGGTAAATCTGTTGCTTTCGGACAGGATTTCTTGGAATTCTTTCCCTTGCTACAGACTACACTATCAGATCTTTCACTGTCACAAACAGAGAATGTTTCATTGTATCTATTAATAGCCCGATACACACACATTTGACTAATGCCGGGTGTATGGAAAGTTTTAAAAATTGCATTTGGTTCCATACCTACTATATGTAATGCGATTTTGTTCTTTTTATCTTATCACCGCCCTCCGTTTTAATATCGAAAAATGTTGTACAATGTACTGGCGCCAGAATGGGAAAACAGTACAAATTCAAATTTTATGAAATACAAATGTTGTAAAAGATAGTGTCATGCTGTAAGAGGTAGTGCCAGTAGAGGACGAGGTAGTGCCATGCATGGTGTATGGGACTACATCCTCCTATGCAACGGAATTAGGCCGGCATGACCGGGGAGGTACCTCTTGCTCACTTGATACCGTCGTAAAGCGATACCTACGGTGTCGCGTTTCATGCGGTTTGTGAGTAGCTGGTGGCCCATCATGGGGGGGGGAGGTGAAAAAAAGGGCATCGTATCGGCATAATTATGATGATGTTCATGGGAACCGGTAGTCGTTGGAAGGCTCTGATTTCTCGTTTGTCCCCTTATACTATAAAAAATGAATACAATACAAGACGTATGTAAATGTTAAGAAATATTTCTATATTATTTATATATTTACTATATTATTTTTTGTTTTAAGTACAAGTTTCAAGTGTTCTTTTACAATAACGAATTGAATGCTTGGTTCTCTATTAAGGACAGCATATCTGATGCTGTCGTCTTGGAGTTTTTCTAGCTCTGACGTAGCCTACAGCTTGATGTTGAATATATAAACGTGACGACTTGCATAAGTGAGGCAAAATTGAGTAAATAAATATCTTATCAAATAGTGTTTCGGGCGAAGAATTTGTCGGGCAAATGTGTAACGGAATCATCGGCAGAAATTGATTTCTAATTCAGCTACTTTGGTGGAAACAGCGGGCTCAGATGAAGCACTAATTGCTACATGTCATACTACTACTACAGTCTCTCGTTGGGTTACAAAGCTAATGACGTTGAGTTTAAACTATATAGTCTTTCCGCCCCTCGAAACCGCAACGAAAAATTCTTGCTGCTTATATTTGGTATGACCAGCATTCTTCTGTCCATAAAGTAAAGTACCTGTTCAGGGATCGTAAGTAGTTGAAAGGTATTTGTGTCTATGGTTGAGCTGACAGAGGCTGCCGAATCTTATAAAAAGAACATTTGGGATGTGAGTGACTTCTTCCTAATTCAAAACCGATAACTCTAGTTTAAGGAAATTACCACGAAAGAAGTAGTCTATTCTATCACCTGAACCGATAAATTTATCATCCTTATAGATACGTATCATATTCTGTGTATTTTTAATTTACTATTTAAGAAAATCTAAGTGGGTAGGTAGGAGTTTATTTTAATAAACAATTTCAATTTGATAATTTCGTGTTGCTTTGTGTTTGTAATTAAGTAGTTATTAATAAGTTATTTTTTATATATTTCTATATTAATTTCACTGATTTGATAAAGTAAAGACTCATATCAGTACATGAATTTTTAAATTAGTAAATCATACTAACGCACTTAATTATTTAAGATAAGTAAAATAAGCGTAAATGTTAAAGGTAAGTATTTTTTACTAAAAAATATTTTTCATTATCTCAACGTTATCTGCTTATTTAATTAATGTTTATCATAATTGATCACAAAATATTATAGTTTCATGCATTCCAATGGTAATTAATGACGACAAACGGGAACGAGACCAAGTCATTTTACTTAAGCCTTGCTCCCTGCGCTTGCTCCAATTTTGACGCGCTTAGATCGCCTTTCTTATGACACCAGAACAGTGTCAAGTTCGTGGAAGCTTGGTAAAGTGCAACTAGTGCCTAAAAGGATAGTCAAACTGACCTAGCCGACTATGGATCATTATCTGTCACCCCTGTACTCTGTAAGACATTGGAGCGGGTACTGTAGCGGTAATAAACACTAAATTATCTGGAGCGAAATGGTCAATGACAGTAAGTACAGATTTTGCCGAAACCGGTCAACATGAGATCTTCTTGCCTGTGCCAGGAAAAAGTGTAGTGAGGACGAGAGACTTTTCGACAAGAGACAGCAATTGTCTCTCGAAGCCGTATGACAGAGTCTGGCACGACGGCTTCTTTGCTCTGTAGTTGCGTATCTGACTTCCTGAGTGAAATATTGATACGGCTGCTTGTATTGTACCTTCTGGCTTCTGGCTGCTCGTCTGACGTTAAAGCGACCAATGCAGAGGTATCTCATTGGTCGGTCTTCACAGCAATTCATTTCCTGCTGCACAGTGCTGCTTCTTGCGACCTGGCATGTTTAATACTGCGCGCACTTGTAGTACCATTGGACAGTAAATATCCAATGCACGAGCCTAAAAGTCATGTTCATTCTCAAGTAGAGGTTCGAACGATTAAATTTGAACTTGCAGATGGGTTAGTGACTACGACGATGCCAATCTGGTCAAGTTTAATAAAATCCAGGCATGTCCGTTTTGGCATAACGGCCTCTTTTAAGATTGGCTCCTAATCTACCCACATTATTTAGTTCAGTTTATACTAGTTAATTGTATGAAGTTCGAAACGTATGCGATAGTCGCCTGTGACTTTATAATTTTTAAAAAAAATAATCGGACATAGTTTCTGCAAATGGAGCAAATCGAGCAGCGTGCCGTCATTAAGTAAATCCACAAGATCTGTCACCTAAAACATCATGATAATATGGTGAGTACTTAAAGGGATCTTATTCATCCATCAAAAAATATATAGATAGATTCCAGGCGTGGTAGAGAGAGTGAGAAAGATGAAACTCGGCCTTTAAGGCCTTCGACGTCCACTACTGACGAAAATATTTAAAAAAGTAATTAATTTAATCCTGGGAGACAGCTGATTAGAAATTAGAGAGATAGCCCAGGTTATAGGCATCTCTTGTGAATTTAGTCAAAGTACGATAGTCAACGAATTGGGTTTCCACAAGGTGTCTGTTATGTGAGTTCTGCGACTACCTTCAATTGAACAAAAAAGGACGCGATTGACTGTTTTACGTGATTGTTTGGAGTCACTTGAAGCTGATGCAGATGATTTCTCGAATCGGTTTCTTACAATGGCTGAAACTTGGGTTGATTACTGTACGTTAGAATTAAAGCAACGATCAAAACAGTGGAGAAGACGTTCGCCACCCCCTAAGAAGCCTAAGGCGATTTTGTCGGTAAATAACGTAATGGCTTCAGTATTCTGGGACTTGAAAGCACTTGTGGGACTCAAAGGCACTTGTATCGAACACAATTGTGACTTTGAACAATACCACATCCGCCTTATTCACCTGACCCGGCACCGTCAGAATTTTTTCTGTCACTCAACCTAAAAAGTCACTTGGGATGTCAAAGATTCTCCACAAACGACGAGCAACAGCAGTAGTTGCATATTGTGACTCGAAGGAAGATTCTTTTTTTAACGGTCTAAATGCTTTAAATGGGAAATGGCGAAAAAAGCACCGAACGAGATGGTGATTATGTAGAAAAAATATAACTGAAATATAAAAGTTATATTAATTATTTTAAATGTCTAAAATATTCTTTAGTAGAATTTAATTGGAACTTATAATTTACCTACATTTTCTATTTTAAATGCACCTGGAGGTATTTACGAAAAAGACACAGGTAAAATTCTGACTCAATGGTGAATGGACAAGTGGCGCATACTTGAATGAAAATCGAGAGAAATCTGAATAGCTGCTGTCCCAACTATCTAATATAAGGACCAGCGCCAGATTTATCTGTAGGATGTAGCCCCGGGCCCCATGTGGTCATGAAAAATTATCAAAATAAATATTGAATTGATAAAAGGCCCCTCTCAACTCCAAGCTACGGGGGCACCAGGATAGCTTAATCCGGCACTGACCAAGATATTACAACAAGAGGGGTGTTATGAGTAACTAGTAGACAATTTATAACATTACATACATAATTACATCACCTCTTATTTAGAAAATTTTAAACAATTTGATGATTTAAAATAGCAGTAGTGTAGCAGAGTTCATAACATGGCAAAACTCCATCCAAAAAAAAAAAAAATATGGACTCTCTGTACGTAATTTGAAATTTCTACGTACACTTGCTTCGGCTGTGTTTTGTCTGTCAGTCAGACAATCAGTCGCTCAGTAACAGAACAGTTTTGCTTATAACTTAGCGATCCGCCCCAGCTTCGTCAGAGAATTACAGGGATCAAACTATATACTAATACTTTCCACGGGAAACGTTTTATCCATGGGTGAAACCCGCACCAAAATCCGTTCAATACATTTTGAGATCCGTCATATACAGGCAGCTTTTGTCTGTATATGATGTATGTTTTTTAACTGCTATGATAAAAAGCAGGGTAAGCCGAAGAATTGAATATACATTTTGCGTTAATCGGAGCAGCTAAATAATTATAATTCTTCGGGTACTTTTAATAATGTGACATCCGAACATCTGTCATCTCAGTCCACCCGTGACCATGGTTGCTGTAAAACTTATGAAACGTTGGGCTAATTAAATGATTTATTGTAATGAGTACAATTCGCGTAAACCTAAGACAGTTATTGTTTATCCTAAGATTAATGGTACAGTGATATAGATTTAACGCATGCCCCAGATAAGTACTTTTTATATTTGCGCCAATTATTCTATACAGCGTTTTTATTATCTTCTGGTTTTGGGTTTCTTTTAGTGACGATCTGAAAACCGGTTCGCATCCGCTTGCCAAATGAACGGTTTGCCAGTTAGTAATTTACTTAAAAATATAAGTTGTGAAGTTGTATTTTGCGCAGAAAATATTTAAACGAGTAGGTAGCTACTTAGTAAGTGATATGTTATCATTTAGAGCTGCCTGATTAAGCTTCTGTTTTGTTTCAGAGACATTCCATCATCAGTATCAGTATCACCATCACCACCATCATCACTATCATTTTGAAAATGGAATGCCATGTACTGAGCCGGTATGACCAGGGAGGTACTTCTCCCTCACCCGATACAGGTGTAAAGTGACATCTTCGGTGTCTTCTTTCCTTCGGTTTGTTAGTAGCCAGTGGCCAATTAGAGGAAGGAGGGGCATCTGCATAATAATTATGCGGCTGTTCATGGGCGTCGGTAGTTGTAAAAAGGCACCAATTTCTCATTTGCCCCCAATATTATAAAAAATCACCATCAGATTGATTCATATAAAGGAAAATAAAAAGACAGTAGTTATAAAAATTAAATTGTATTTAAATAGTTAAAGACTAGATCACAAAGCGACAAATCGCACTCTCTCATTATAATTTGCAAACGAAATTTCTGTACATCTCCAGACTCTACTTGCCCAGGAGAATAGCACTAGCACTGACCGGCGAGCGCCAAATGGACGGTTCACAACCGTTGAGCAAAACCACGTTCACGTTTGAGAATTTTCAACGCGAAACGTCCGGTTCTGATATTGTCTCATTTAACTTACACGTTTCTATAGTATCTATTAGTCTATCTAATCCATAAAGGAAGCCTTCCTCGTGATTTCCTTGTCGCCATGGCACTCGATGTGTTACTGCAATGTTCTCGGGAACAGGACGAGTTTTGGCAAAATCTATGAGCCAAGCGCCAACACGTTCATCATCGTAGATAATAAAAATACTGCTTCCAACAATTTCGTGCGTGCGAAAGAATTCAGACTTTTCGAAAAGGCTTCTTATCTCACGCAGGCGCGTCGCAATAGCTAGTCGGGCACGTTCGTCTTGGCCGAAGAAACGCGCGACGGTATCCGAAAGATGTTTCGGCTCTCTCACTTTTTGAAGATCAGTGAGGGGAAGATGGCCGGGCATTTTCACAGCTTCAATTCGAAAACCTTGTTCGGCTGACGAAGAACACTGTTCACGGAACTGCATATAGCGCAGTTTGGTCACTGCCCGCACTGCATGTTCTGCTTCCGTAGGTGCACTGGGATCCAGGCGAACCATTTTCTCGTAGAGATCTGTCCGAGCTCGGGCATTGCTAACTTCATCCTCAAGAAATGTGCGGGTCCCCATTTTGACATCCATGACATGAGGATCACGGAAACCGTGCAATAAGTCTTGCAGTTCCAAGAAATGTTCACCACCATATTCCAGGTCTCTGTAATAGCGTGGTATGGCGGAACGCATGTGTGGACAAGCTGCCAAGGCCTCGTATGCGTCACGCTCCGGATTATGTGACGGGCTGTCTCCAGGAGCACGTCTCTTCCATACGGTACCGGGACCGGCAGGTGCCAAAGACCCTGGATGTCCGGCTAGCTGGAACCAATCAGATGAGCGTGACTTTATGAGAGCATCAGATGCAGGTGCAGAAAGTTCCAGTGCGTTCTGTAACAAAAACCATGTTTGTGTTAGATTCGTTATGACATTAGACTTAAACAATATCTGTAATTTAATATTATTTATTTCAACAAATTTTACAATTAATATTTAAGTGAAAGAAAATTTTAGTTATTTCGCTATCAAAAATTCGTTTTCATCATCAACATAGGTCCCCCTATGTCATAAAATTGGCCTTTTTCAAAACATGTCAAGACTAAACTCATGTCTATGCTAAAGTTCAATAATTTCGTTTCGTAAAAAAGTACTCGTCGATTGAAAACAATATTTAAACGAGTTTTAACAAAGACGTCAGACTTTACGTAACTAACACATACCGAACATGTGAAGTCTTTACTTACATGGAAACAATTTAATCTAAAACATTTAAAGACACTTACGATTGCAAGGAATTTGAGCAGATCCGATGGTTGCGAAGGTGGTGTGGTTGGCACAGCGGAGGGCTCCGAGGGTGTGGTACGCCTCCAGCGTTTGAACAAGGCGCCCTCTTCTTTACCACGCCATCTCTCTTCATCTTTGCCAGATGCAACCTGTGGACAATGGAAACGCACGTTGAGTTCACTGCATGTACCCTATGATAAACACTGAGCAATTATCACTTCCTTATAATGATTGACACTACACAATAGGATGACGTACCGCTATTATTTTATTAGCAGCGTAAAGTAGCCCGCCTGGACCGAAACGGCTGAGCATGGACTGGCGGGAGACACTGTTCATTTTGCTGGATACTGTCATGTTGTACGAGCGAGTGTTTCAAACGCGCGAACACGAGTGAGCGATGTTAGGGAGCCGCGAGGAGCTATCAACGAACTTGCCTGACCGTTAACTGCTGGCTAGCGAGTGATGTTGGTGGGCGAGTCGAGCGTTCTTATATAGAGACCTCGGCTTTCTCGTGACGTCGGACATGTCGGTGTGCCCGCGCCCTCGCCGCATACCGCTCGTTCTACTATATCCAGTTTCAATATTACTCCAGTATTTGATTACAAAACCTGCAACGCGTCGGTTATTTCACTTAATTGTTATCTATATTTCCGTCCTGTATACTTTTGTAAACATTTCGTCGTTCAAATAATGTTAAAAAAATTAAAATTCTTTTTGATTTTGTGTGTTTGATTTGTATTTTTGTTAACTTGAAATTTTAATAGTTACCACTTTTTATGTGCAAAGGTGGAGGAAGGAATTAGAAATAATTAGTTCTAGTATCAAGAGATCATCTCGAGTCTTTCGAAAATAAGCTGTAAACGAAAATGGCAGGTGATGACGATGGGTTGGAAACGGAAGAATAGTAACGAAAGGAAAATGTTCCGTACATGCACACATCGGTGTCAGCTCTAAATCATATTTCCTAAATTCTCGGGAAACAGCAAGATAGTCTGCGAATACAGCGTAATAAACTGACGTAAACGGTGTATCCCTTGAACATAACACGACAAACATTTTGGATTTATGACGTGCTCTAATGACATGACGTCGTTGATTGTTGAAACTACCAGTTAGTTGTTTTAATGATATCTATCATCATAATTCGTAGTTTAATATTATATTTGTGAGCCAATTAATATTTACATAAAAAGTATTTTTTACATGCCTACATTGGGATTAAGCTTTTGCCAGCATAAGCTTAATTGACAGATCTAACACTAGTAGCAAAGTGTACAGATGAGGTAAAAGTTAAACTAAATGTGTGGAAATTTTATTATGTAATTGTGTAATATTCGTAGGTACCACGAGGTCTGAGGGCACGGCAGTGCCCCTGCCAAGTCGAGAAAATAGAGATTTCATTACTTTTTTAGAAAAACAAGCAGCCTTTGAGACTTGGCTAGTTTCTTACCGGATGTTTTAGTGGGTTATTATTAGCAAATAATTTACGTTCTACACACATCATCGCAGCCAGTAGGCTGTGCCCTGCGGTTACACCAACGTATAATCGACTTCAAGAGAATCGTTTTTCGGTGTGAAAATTATTTTTTCTTATACACTGTTTGCGATGTATCTTTGTCCTAAACCTCATCCAAATCAAGAAATGTAGTTTTTGTGTGAAAGAACAAGAAACATACATGCAAACTTTCACATTTACATTTGATTTTATATGATAGCGAACCGCCCTGGCTTCCCTCGTGAATATTTTGTGGACTAATAAAACATTGCATTTCATCTATATTTATTATTTAATATAAAGTCATCAAATATATGTCATATGGTGCATGTCCAAGTTGCAATTGCAAACGCTCTGGCCAGGGTAGAACATGAATCCGGAATTTTAGGCTGCCTTAATTCACATGGAAGCGCTAACAACTTGGATCAGAGAGCTTTTTTTTATTGAGTAATTTCTTCATCGACATTCAATTAGTCTATATTTAAGCATACATATTATAAAAAAGTCCCCTAAACTGTCTCTATGTGATCGATTTTCTCAAACTCTACTAAAAGGATTTTCATGCTATTTTCACCCATAATTAGAGCGATTCCTTCCTATTATTCACAGACGAAGCCGTATTCTACTCCGGCATCGAGAGTATTCGATAAGATAATGATTTTGATACTTATATAAGTTTTTGTAATAAAGTATTGCGTCAATCAGTCAATCATTTTGGGAAAAATATTACAACAGTCCAGAGTATCATCATCATCATCATTATCAGCCCCTATCGGTCCACTGCTGGACATACATAGGCCTCTTTCAATGAATGACAAGACGAACGATCTTCTGTTACTCGCATCGCACGGTGATCGTCTTCCCACCTAGTGAATGGTCGAATTTAATTTAGGAAAACGAAGTGTTCTTCGTTTTTCTAAACGCGGCCTCCACTCCAAAATCTTACTGGCCCATCTAGTATCTAGCTTTGGTCTAGTGTATACCACTCACTGATGCATTTATATTTTCGGTTAACAATCGCCGTTTTAACAATTTATATGGCTAAGTGCATTCAAGGTAGCAGGCACTTGACTCAAGATCACACGTATCCCTTATATTTCAATCATGGTTTAAGACCTAATAGTATTTTTATAAAATAATATTATATTCCCTTATTTTTTTGGTAGCGCGCGGATTGATAGAGTTAGGCGAATGGTAGTTCTAATTTCAAATAGTATACATTTATTATAAAACAGAGTACCTAAAATGTATCTGTCTGCACGTGTTCAATTTTCTCAAAGTGTACTAAACGGATTTCCATCTGGCTTTCACCAATGGAATGAGGTATTCCCGAGGCTTTAATGTGTAATATGATTGTTATTTACGGGCAAAGCCGGGACAGATCGCTAGTATGGAACATATTAGCTCCACCTTGAAATTATCTTCTATCTGTGTGCTTACCTTATATAATACTAGCGATCGGCTCGGCTTCGCTCATAAGTTACACAAGCCGGACGGTTACCTTAACAAATACTACATTAAGCTTTTGGGAAACGCTCTGTTCCCCAAAAGCTTGGGAAAAAATCAGTTCAATAGATTTTGAGAAAATCTATTGCATATAGCTTTTGCTTTTGAGGAGTTGCCTTTATGGATCGATATAAACATTTGGTTTAAATAGCGATACTACATTAATTGTAACACAGATACAGTCTCTTTGAATGAAACACAATTTACATCAATGATGAGTTATTAATATGACTAATTCTTGCACCCAATAAAGTACGCGATGTGAATACTTTTTACAAGCTAAATAATTGAGATACTATAAATATAAATTTATGAAAACTTAAAATAGTACAAAAAGTATACTTTTTATTTAAGCTATAACATGAATTTCCATCAAGAAGTGGCAATACACTCCATCAACTATCTGAAATTTATGAGTTGTAAAACTTATAGAAAAAACAGTTATATCTAAAATTTGAATTGTATGACATGCCAGAGATGGCAGAAACGAGTAGGAAAAACTACAATCGTAGTAAGTAGTAACGACATATAACTACCATTATTAAAAAAACTAAACAGGAGTTTTGGCGTTAATTGACTAATGAAAATTCGAGTTTTCATCATTGTAAGTTTGTTCAGATCGCGATCTCAGTCAACCGATTATAAAAATCGCGATCCCATCTGGTCAATTATTAACTCACGCCCCGGTGAATTATTAACTCACGCCCCGGTGAATAGTATGTGCAAATCCAAAATATTAAATATGTGAACGCTGTAGGCATGAAATTATATCCATAA
>JAFELO010000392.1:59808-73233 GCA_017140195.1 Eumaeus atala | reverse complement strand
TATATATATGTTGATTTTAATGAGGTAATTTCATAAGAAAGCTGTTCAATTTTTACGAGACATTTCAATAGGCTGAAAAGACAAACTCTTTAGGCGTCATTATTGATACAGGTGGGTCCGCCATTCTTAAAAGCGACCATCTACCGTTTACTGAGCTTCGTAGTGTATTGCAAACCATCCAACTTAATTTTTTTATTTAACTTACATATACTCTTAACAACAAAATTGCCAGAAAAAAAAGGAAGCAAAAGTAAAACCGTTGTCTATATGAAATTTTGTGCTAGCTAGAGAAAATACACGATCGAACACACACTGAACGTGAAAACCCCTACATGTTTACTATTGGCTCATGTACTTACACAAAATCTCATACAGTGAACTTTGGATTTTACCTCTCCCTCTTTCTTTCCTTACAATTCATTTCTTAGTGCCATAGTTATATTAAGATCACCTGGAATATGTAACGTCTTGTACAGATTATGTCTAGGTAAGACTTTCCTCTATCTAGTTATAAATCCTATAATCAAAAAACTTTGACGTTTTAAAATAAGCTGTTCGTAGACAGATACGTCAAACTGGAGCGAGTCAGAATGTGTGTCGTGTTATTGACGTTTTGTATCCCGTAGTTTTCCAGTGTTTGCTCGATGGATACGGCGATCGTGGCCATGTGTATTTTCAAATCAAATATGTTTAACACCGGCTAATAGAGTACGTTCAGCTCGCAAACAGACACGTGCGAATCGTAGAGCACACATTGTTTAAGTAATATCATAAACACATGAAAAGTTTTTATATATTTCAACATTTGCTACTTCACATTATTTTTTAAGCGCTATTAGAAGTCATTCGAAATTTGTAAATCACCCTGCAGTTACTAGCATCGCCCTGCGGTTTCACCCGCGCAATTCCGTTCCTATTAGTAGGAGCGTCATAATGTATACGTTATATTATTCGTAGCGTCATGGTCTACAGCATTCCGCGATAGGTAGACTACTCAATACATTATTATTTTTGTAAATCAGGCAAGTAGTTCTTGATATTGGCCCGCTCAAACAAACAAGTAAACTCTTTAGCTTTATATTATTAGTTATAGATAAGAAGATTACGTACCTTACTAATATGTAACTTTGATAATGTTTCTATTATTTTGATTAGCCAACATATCGTTTTATGAAATTTGATATTACGCAATGGACACATCTATACTAAAACTGTAAAGATAAAGAGTTTGTTTGTTTGGTTGGTTGAACTAATCTCGGGAAATACTGGTTCATTTTGACAAAATGATTCAGTGTTAGATAGCCCCTTTATCTCAGAAGGCTGTAGGTTATAAACCATCTCATACCAGACTATGGAAGCTAACTAATTGGAAGAAACCGAGGGGGACTACTGGTCATCAATAAAAATATCCATGCGACAAACAATATTTGGATGAATCAAACTATCAATTACATATAAACCACGAATTCAAATAGGTAGGAACTTGTCATGACATTCGTTTTTAGGGTTTCGTACCCTAAGTCAAAAATTACTAACACTCCACATTCCGTCTGTCTGTCATCCCGTCCGTCTCATAAACCGAATTTTCACAGATCATGCATTTCTGTTGCCACTATAACAACAAATACAAAAAAATGGATCAATTAAATATTTGGGAACCTCCCCTAAAACTGTTGTTATGTGTTCATTCCCATTTTGTATCTATCTATACAAAATGGCACGGAATACTTCGTGTGCGAGTCCATTTCGCACTTGGCCGGTTTCATTTTATTTATTATCTGCATGAGGTGCCCAGTACGGAGTGTCAAAAGTCCACACGTCGGACAGTTGACACGTCACCACCAGCAACCGAGCTGTGACGCCAATGGTTTTATTTCCTGTTGTCTGCTAGACATAATAATCAACGGAGCGTTAATGACGGCATATCAGCCGGTTTAACAAAAATAAATTCACTGAACTTGTCCAACATATCAGTAGGAGGTAATGTCATGTTGCGATCCAGCCGAATTGGGCCGACAAGATCTGGTAGGTACCTCACGCTCACATGACAGCGCCGTAAGCTGTCCTGTCGCGATTTGTAACGAAGGAGGAAAGGAGATCAACGCATCTGCATGCGAACAATATGTTTATTGGCGTCGGTAGTCAAAAAATCCTTCGATTTTTCGTTTGCCTTTGTTAGCTTGTTTACATTTTTTTTCTTTTTTTAAACGGGGGGGGGGGCTTATACTATGAAAAGAAAAAACATGTATCGACTGAGTGTTAAGTACTCCCCGTATCTATGTTACGTTATGTGGTGTTATAATTGACGATTATATTGAGACAACACTATAATACGCATTGGAATTTTGTTAGTTAGCATTGCGTACGTGAAGCAGTCTTAACGAGTTTGCCAGCCAGTTAAAACTGGGAACTCCAAATCTTATATATAAACTTCTCGTGTCACAATGTGAGTTGCCTTATTCCTCCGAAACGCTTTTACCGATTTTTACCCAATTTCATACGCATATTATATATAGTAGCTCTGAGAATCGCTTGCTATCTACTTTTCGTATCCCTAAGTGACAATAACTAGAAATAATTTAGCAATATGGCGAAACAACGTTTTTACGTTTTTTAGTATAGCAAGGTATAAAATCTAGCAAAATTTAGGGAGCAAACGAACAATCGAAACCTTTTAACGACTACCAACGCCCAGAGACATCTACATTATTGTCATTATGCGGATGCGTTACACCCTTTCCTCTGCCTCCCCAGTGGGACACCGGCTAATCGCAAACCGCACATGTGGCATGTGAGCGAGAGGCAAACATTGGACCTTTTTTTTTTGTTGATGCGGGAATAATTTTTGAACGTATTTACGCGCCTTCATCGGCCCTGGGTGGGGTCCAGTGGTGTGTGGACTCGCGGCACATGATAGGGCCGAATGCACACAAAAACCACCGCGAGTGCCATCAGTGCCGCCCTTGGTGAGGTGCCCCGGAACAACAACCTCATCAGGGCACCTCGACGGCTAGTCAGCCCCCTAAGGGACCAACTCCACCTCCACAGATGAGATTGCCCAGCACTACAGGACAACCCCACCGACTTTGGGACAGTGCGATGGGGTGACGTACCCATCCTCGCCTCTTGCCTCGAGCGCAAAAGCGCCACCTCCTATTGCTCTTAGTTCCCCTCTTCTTATAAGAGGCGTACCCAGAGCGATTCGTCCTCCTGATCTTTAAGCCCCCTCTTCTTATAAGAGGGGTGCAAAGATCCCCCTCGGTTCAATGGTACCTAACCTAAAAGGCAGTAGATTACTAAAATGGACCCTCAATTCTAATCATACTCGTAGAGAACCCTGAACATTCCAACGCGTCATAATGATAACATATTAAACAGATGGAGCTGCGTCAAAGTGACCTTTTCATTCCAGTAACGAACAGGGATAATGCACCTTTTATAAGTAGACTTGCTGACCCGGTCACGAGGCCGTCGCTGTTGTATTACTTTTTTAATTTTTGTTAATCGAAATAAGATATGGCATAGGTAGAGATATATAACTTTGTTGTTTTCATAATTAATATACATACATATCGTACAAAATTATATATCTGTTCGAAATTTAATTAAAATCGGTCTTGTAATTTCGGAGATCGACCAGGACTAAAATTGATTGAAATGAAAATTGGACATATTTCTGTTGCCGCCATAACAAAAATCATTATCCTTATCACTATTAGTCCTTATCAATCCACTGCTGGACATAGGCATCTCTCAATGAACGCCAAGACGACCGATCTCCGACTAATCGCATCCATCCCGGACCGGTAAAAATGCCGCCATAAAAACTTAAACATGATATCAATGGAGCTACACCCTACAAGTATGATTTTTTTTTCGATTTTAGGATTCCGTAGCCAAATGGCCAACACGTAACGCTTATATAGTTTCATCATGTCCATCCGTATGTCACGGACTTTTTACTCGGTGGTTATGACCAGCATATTTTATGAACCACTTCAAAATTATGTAGTATGAATTTGAAGAGAAAAAAAACTCTTAACTTAATAAGTATATAAATACATACATGTAAGTGAGGGATGAAAAAAAATGGAGAAGGCAATAGCCGCATATGGGATGTCATTTTTATAAGAAAGATTTCCGATTATGCTAATAGTTTGTGATATATTTTCTGCTGAAGTGGTATAAAGAGTGTGTCCACCCCTCTAACTTTTAAACTAACGAGGGGAAATTATAAAAAACATGTGGGATTATGGAATTCAATAAAAAACCTCAAACTAAAGTCGGCTTGAACAAAATCGATCCAGTTTAAGAGACATGCAATTTTTATGGGTTGCTACGGATCTATTCATTTTTAAAGGTACGTTACCCCTGTGCACGAATACTACTCGCACTTGACCGGTTCATAGTATAAGACTATATTATACAGATAACTGAAGACGTCCACACACGTCCATGCAACTGTTATGCCGACATATATATGTCGGCATAACAATTTCATTGGGGAATATCATATGATATTTCCCAATTTTATGCAACTAGCTAAGTCTTCATATGAAATCTTATATTAATAATTGTAAAGAAACAACTTATGGATGTGTAATTTCATTCAATTTTCACGGCGTACATGAATAATACGAAGTTATTTGTATAATTACAATTGTTATATTGTTTTTGTGTCGAAATTGGCCGCATGACGCAGACGACCGCTGCGGCCCAGCTGCGATCTGTTGGAACAACTGTGCTAACTGCTGCCGCTCATGTTTTTACTGTGAACTGTGTGACTCATTTGTTGTCACCAAATAGTCATCATCATCGCATCATCATCATAATCATCGGCCGGAGGACGTCCACTGCTGGAGACCCGCCCCATAGAGCGCCGCATGCTCCGGTCACGGGGTATTTGCGTTCAGCGGCCAGTGATAAATCTGTTGTTAGTCATTAGTTAATGACGGCGCGTCGCAGTGGTAACATAGATAGGACAAACCTTACATCTTGCACCCGAGGTTGCGGGCATGTTTGAATATCATACCATATGATGAAAATCATTGTGAAGGGCAAATCGGAGCCTTTCCGCTACTACCGACGCCCATGAACATCAGCTATTATAACGATGCGTTGCTCTCCTTTTCACGCTCCCCCGCAATGGGCCACCGGCTACTCGCAAACCGCACGAAATGCGACACCTTAGGTGTCACCTTACGGCGGTATCAAGTAAGGGAGAGGTGACCCTCGGTCGTGCCGGCCCAATTCCGTTGCATAGGATGTAGTGTCATGCACCATCCATGGCACTACCTCCCCCTATGCAGCATGACACTACCTCTTTCTAAAATGTCTTCCATTATGCTATCCAAAGAAATTAATCTGAATCTGTCTTCGTCTTCATCTTATAGGAACTTTGGTGATGTTCAATGGGAAATATTTCGTTCAAATACATTGCCCTGAAACAACAGCCACACGCCACGACCTTAGCGACAGTGACAGCCTCTTTTTTATAGTATAGGAAGACAAAAAGCAATTGGCGCCTTTTGACTATATCGGCCAGTGGCCACGGCTGGTGTAACCCGGTCGAAACGTCGAGTAAGGCATTTACAAAAACTTTGCCAGTACCTTGTAATAAGTACTTTAAGTATCACGTTAAATCCCGTTACAAAAAAATGTGCAACAAACGTGAAAGTCTAAAACAATTATTCGATAAGAAAGCATTAATAAGGATAAATGCAAAACCTTTTTACGTAAAATTGAAAAAATAAACGTTAAGAACCTCTCGCTGAGTTCATGGCTGACCGGTGCCACCTTAACAATAAAAGGAGCCGATTAAACTGTCATCTGTCCATACAATATTTATCCTGTAGGGCATTGATTGTGACAGGACAATTCGGGGTCAGATGTTAATAATATCGGCATCCGGAAACCCGCACCAGCGAATACAAAATCAGCTGTTGATGGTTCAGGACGGAACTTTAATGTATGCATCAATATCGAGGCTACACCTTGACTATCATAGTCTGAGAGGTAGCTCAATATCTTTGCTTTCTCTCATTTTTTAAGATAGGGGGTAAACGAGCAGGTGCATAGCTACCGCCGCCCATAAGCATTTGAAAGACCAGGTAACCTTCAGACGCTTTGACGGGAATATGTATGCTCGTTTGTTGTTTATTAAGAATAAGAAGACTTTTGTTGATATAATTAAATTTATTATTAGCCACTCAATAGTTAGACTTCGACGTTTCCGACGCTTTAACAAAAACAAATGAAGGAAAATAGGCAGGGCCGGTTCTACAGGTTACTACTAAAGTGACAACTATAGCTATTCAATAATTAACTCCAGCTACCACATCATTCTAATCACATTTATTATATCTAACCTGTGAAATTGAAATGTGTAATATGTTTGCCAGTTGAATTTTGATTGACTAATTTGATGGGATCTTAACATTACTTGTTTTTAGAATAGTAAATCCTAAATAGTAAGGAATTTATCCTTTTCTGTCTCCAAAGAAACATGTTTCAGCATACATAATACCTAACATATTTCTAAACTATGCATAAAATCTTAGACGAGGTTGATTTTAATTACTAACAGCTTCTTCTTAGTTATTAATACACTCCCATCACGTGCGAATGTACGAGTCCATACTGTCCATCTAAATTGAATACGGCACAACGTCAATGACATTACATATAATAAAAAATCTACAGAATCGATTGGCATTTAAATACATGGGTGCATTACAAAAATAACCTTGCGCCATGTTTTTTCTATATTCCGTATGTCAATGTCATAACCGCATAACTCCTAATGGCTTCTGCTTGTACAGTCGAAGGATATTTTATAGGAAACCGACGGAAATATACCGCACTTGTATAGAAGTAAATTTTTATAGATACGCTTGAATTATCATTAATGACTGATTCGGTGACTCGCTAACAAATTAGCACATTATACATACAAAGACGTAACATGTGCTCATTAGACATATTGTAAAGGATACTAATTTAGCTAAAAATAACTAGTTGTAGATAAGTAACAAGCGCGCCATAACCTTTTAAGAGGCGTCTGTAAAAATTTAAGTGATAAACATAAACAGTCACATATTTAAAAGGAGCGAGAATGCTTAACATAACAGAATCGTCGTTCAATTGTTTTTCTCCATAATGACCTTATTGGGAGTAAGCGATGCCACCACTACAATTTATGTAACTTTAATATACTCAATAAACATCTTATATTCTATTTTGTTCTGGCAAAGCAATGCTATGGTGGACAGGGTTGAGTTGATTTTGATTGTTTATTAAGTAGTGTCATGTCGCATTGTATCTAATTTGTGCGACACGAACTCGGAGGTGCCAGGCTAATTGATAACTGGCCGAAACGACGAACTTAGAAAAGATAGGCAAATAAAATTTATTACATTATATTCCATTATCTTTTCAAAATAGAACGCCAAATTTGAATTTATTCGAACTGACAGAATTTGTGGGACCTAGAACTTTCTCTGCCGTAAATTTTCTCAACGATGGAAAGAAACGATATTCGTGCGATGATAAAGTTTTACGTTTCAAAAGGGAAAACAGAAACCTAGATTAAAATCAAGCTAGAAAATTCACACCTGGGCAACTGATTTTAAACGTGGGAGACGAAGCTGCAAAGACGCCAACAGGTCTAGTCGTCCAAATGAAGTCACGAATATGAACATGATCAAAAAGATTCAAAAAATTGTTTTGAATGACCGGCGCCGAAAGTTGTGCAGATAGCAGAGATGGTAACCATTTCCTTTGAACGCGTTTTTAACATTTTACACCAACATTTGCGAATGAAAAAGCTTTGCGCGATGTGTGCCGCGTTTGCTCACTGTTAACCAAATGCGACGTCGAGTGGGCGATTTGTCGGAGTGGTTGGCGCTGTTTAAGCGTGATACTTGATCGTGATACGTGACAGTCGATGAAACATAGATACATCATTATTCTCCTGAAAGAAAAGAAAAATCTATGCAGTGGACTGAGAGCGGAATACCAGCTCCGAAGAAAGCAAAAACGGTTTTGTCGGCCGGCAAAGTTATGGCGACTGCTTTTGGGATGCTCGAGGGATTATTTTAGTGGATTATTTGCAAAGAGGAAAAACAATAACTGCCAGCTTGCTTCAAAAATTTAGTGAAGAAATCCGAAGGCGTCATTTAGCCAAAAAGAAAGTTTTATTCCACCTCGACAACGCACCTGTGCACTCGTCAAGGGTTGCAGTTACCAAACTCCATAAATTGTCGTTCGAATTATTACCGCATGCCCCCTATTCCCCAGATCTGGCCCCGTGCGACTTCCACTTATTCTCGAATATCAATAAAGTTTTAGATGCCCGAAGATTTTTATCAAATGATGTAGTCATTGTCGCCGTAGACGAGTATTTTGAGGGGTTAGAGAAAACCTTTTCTCAAACTGGTGTAACGGCATTGGAGAAGCGCTGGACTAAATGCAGGAACTTCGTCGAAAAATAAAATTGTTTTAAATAGATTAGTAAAGTTTGTCTTTGTCGTTTCGGGTACTTATCAATTACCCCTCGTATCTCCCACATATATGATACAAGTTAAATGAGGAAGTGAAGGAGTACAACGCTCTGCATACGCGGATAATAATAGGCATTGGTATTCACCAAATCGTCCCGTTTGCTCGTTTCTTTGTTTGCTATGCCATAAAAATATATCTGTGAAGTGCAACTTTGGTACAACATCAAATAAAGAATAAATATTGATGACCTATTATGAACAGAGAACCAACGAAATCACGTTTTTCTCAGTGTCATAATTGAGAATTTATTATCTACTTTGTTAAGTATCCTTAGATTAATATATTTGGTGAACAAATGACGAAAACGCTCTGCATTAAATGGGTTAAGATAAATGGGTAAATAATATCAGAGACACGAAACTAGTTTTCTGCTTTATATTATGATCGAATTATCCTTAAATAAAATCTCTTAATGCTCCCTACGTGTAATAAATTATGTAAATTCGGTCCCACGAATGGGCCATAAAATTCTAGTTTTTTTTTTTTAAGTCACTTCCAGTTTTATGACATTTGACATGTAGGAAGGGACAATAGAATTATAAAAATCTTTTGATTATGGCCACCCCGTGAAGAGCTACCTAGAAAATTGTGAATCAAAATTCCGGATACAGAACAAAACAGGAAGTTATCACATCATTGTGTTCACCATGAATTATCCTGTACTGTTATTTTCCCACACATGTACTGCTAAGAGCTTAGAGCATGTGTTTTAAGAAAACACTACACATTTGTCTCGTATGTTCCTTGATAATGATGTAGTTAAACTCATTTCATTTAAACATGACAAAGTGTTCAAAGCACTTAGATATTTTCAAAACTTAAAAGACAATGATTTTGATGAAAACCATTTAAATATTTATCATTCAAATATTAAAAAAAAATTTAAGGATTCATGATTTTGAAGATTATTTAAGCCATTTTAAAAAATATTTAGACTCACTTCATGACTAAAGTCCATTAGAATAAGTTTAATTTTATGGATTTTGTCACGGTTTATTTATATATATAACTAGCCCGATGTTTCAGAAGCTTTACAGCAAACATGGTCATGGGTGGACAGTCCTGACCTGAAATTATTAAAAGTACCGGAAGAATTATAATTATTTACTTGTTCCAATTAACACAAACACTACTTATTATATATTGCTGTCTTGAGGTGTTATGTTTAGTTTTTGATTTGATTATGTTTATCACCGGATCCCAAGTAGAGTGGAGAACCCAGCAATATTCTCTATTGAACTTTGGATGTTTTTTGATTACAATAGCCTCGCGGATCATCCTTGGAAGGAATCGGTGTTCTCTAGTAAGACATCGGTATAACTATAGTCATTTAAAATTAATTTAAACTGATGTTGATAGAATAATTTGTTTCTTATATTATTAGTGTAATAAAATCGGTAATATCTACCCAAACTCATATTTAATTGAAAGCTCCTAAACTGTTTTATTTTGTGTTTTTATTAGATAATAAATAAAGCAGAAGGCTCCGACTGGTAGTTTGTCCCGTTATACTATAAAAAGGGAAATTCTCAGCTTTTAGTGTTTGGCTCCATACAATATACAGAAGCCATTCGTTAAGACCATATAACAAATAAATAAAATATGGATAGCCTTCACCTTGAGGATGACTAGGGATGATGGACAAGGAAGGTGTTCAAAATACATACTTAGATATATATGTAAAATTAGTAGAGCTAAAGAGATTTCTATGCAGGTTCCACTGCTATTTAAATAAATAAAATTAGCAAACTCCGTTCAGTAGATTCTGGGAACATCGATCACATATCTATGTGTGACACATTCAAAGGCGAAATACCACTCATTAATTAATCACGAAATCTCAGAAACTATAACAACTATAAAAGTGAATGATGAAGCTCCTGAAGATGCTGTGGTAACGAAGAGCAGCCCAATGGGGCTCCTCTTCGGTTCCACATTATAAGTTTAGGTCTGAAAAAAAAAAACAAAAACAGATTTGAAATTTGGCAGGTGCTTAGGACGAATTTTATGATCCGCCTATAAGCGTGCGTTTTTGGAGGTGGAGTAAGCGGTTAAAACCGCGAAGGCTTCTATTAGATTATATTAATGAAAATCTGATATTACCAATTGATCTATATGGCTTAAGCTTTATCCAATGGCGTAACAATAGGGTGACAAACCACCAATATGTCACGAGGCTCAGACTGAAGATAGCTTCTGCTCGCAAGATGATCCTAACATTTATTGTTTTTGTTTCTTTAATGGGGGCCCCCATTTGATGAATTTGTCATAGTCCCAGACAGTTTTATTACACCAAACTGTTTCGTTGCCTTTATGACGGACCTTCTATTACAAGCCTCCGGTAATAATTTAAGTAATTGCAATCTAATGCGTCAGGTAACTACTAGTTAAAATTTCATATAATTAACAATTCCGGGCAAGATGTCAACATTAACGCCAGAAGGCACACTTAAACGTATCAGCAATTTGTCTGGTCTTTGGCTGTCTGCCTTTTCTGGGTTCCAAAATGAAGAGAGTTTTTGACGTACGCTCCTCGCCTATCGCTCAGTTGCCTAACTATTCATAAATTAAGCACGTCTATGTAAAAGACCTTTAAATCCCTACATCTCCTTCTATTTTCCTCCATTTTTCCTTCATTTATAAACGATAATATAATCCGTCATTGTATTGAAATTGTGATAATCACTTAGCCTCTTTTTTATTTCTAATGTACCTAAATATTTCGGCGCACTTTAAGAGCGATATCACATAGCGGTTGGCGAGAGAATTCCAGTCCGTGGGGATGTATTCCGTTGCTTGCCCGCTACGCATTCGCTGCGTATCCGCGTGTTCGCTGATCATTCGCAACTCTTTTGCGGCTCGTCTCCGCACCGCCCGTAGTCCGCTCGTAAAACGCTAGTGCGATACCGCTCTTAATGAAATACATACCCACACAATAAAACGAATGCGGGCTATTATCTACATCGTCAAGGACCTTAATGTACATTTTTGTAGTATGTAGTATAACGCTTTATTGCAGCCGAATTAGGCCGGCACTACCAGGGACCTCGCGCTCAGATTGTACCACCGCAAAGTCGGGGCTACGTGGCGGGTGTCGGTTTTCGGGTCGTTTACGGTTTGTCAATTTTCTGTGGTCCATTGGAGTCATGTGAAAAATTAAGTTAAGTAATAATATGCTCTCAAATTTCTTGTCAATTTGTTTTATTTTATATTCGGAAGCATCTAGTGGGTAATAACTAAACATAAATGATAATTAGTGTAGAACTAATACAAAATATTTTTGAGGCCTGGGAAGGGTCGCTCTAGGCTTTTTTTGTGACTTATCTGAGGCACTTGACTGTTTGCGGCATGAAACATTGGTCGGGAAGTTACACCACTACCGAATTAAAGGTATTGCATTTGATTTAATGAACTCATATTTAAGTGGTAGGATTCAAAGGGTAGATGTGAATGGAAATAGATCTCCGGGACCATTTCTTAAAAGGGGGTCCAACAAGGATCTATTTTAGGATCATTCCTATTCCTTGTATATATCAATGACTTACCTTATCTTGTTAATGATAAGCATGGGATAGTATTGTTTGCAGGTGACACATCAATTATTTTCAGAGCAAATAGTCAACATGCCATTGATGATGTTAACAACGTTCTCTCTGGAATACTCGAATGATTTAATGCCCATAATTTATTATGCCATGAAAAAAAGACGAAATGTATTAAGTTCACTTTGCCAAATGTTAAATCTAATAATACTACTGTACGTCTTAATAGTGAAAAATTAAATCGTATTAGTGAAAAATAGAGCTATAAAATTCAACGGTAAATTACAATGGTGTTAAATTACAATGGTGCCCCCACATAGATAGTTTATCGAATGGACTTTCATCTGCGGTATTCGCAGGTAAAAAAAATCGACAGATAGCATATGTGGAAAGCTAGATTAGTTTATTTCAGTTACTTTCACAGCAATATGGAATTCTATTAGGGGGCAATGATGCTGATATTGATTGAATTTCTTTTTCTGCAGAAAAGGGCTGTTCGTGCAACAAACTCGCTGTTCCCTCCCCAAGGCTGCATAAAGTTAATAATTCGTTTACGGGTAATTGTATACGTTTTTATAATAAAATTCCCAGTAAGATAACAGATTTGTCGATTAATAAATTTAAATCTATCGTTAAGGAGTTACTCATATCAAAATCCTATTATAATGTAAAGGATTTTATAGACGACAAAAATGTAATGGAATGAATTACTCTAATTAACTAAAAGAATGATAGGTACCCAGCAGAGTATAGTGTGGGTATCTTCTCTGACATAGGCGCGTTGCGGACCCTCAATTTAAAGGTAGCCGCTAAGACAAACATAAGTATCGTGAAAATAGACAATAAAGTAAAATACAAAGTGCACCAAAAATATATAAAATAGGTACAGCCGAATGAAGTGAAAGCTAGAACTGTCAAGTAACGTAGCGCTTTCATATAACGTAGCACTGGGAAGTGGTGCTACGCCAACTTGTAGCAGCTACGCATGTTGCTGACGCGATTCAATATTTTTCCTTGCCGTAACGCCGTTAAATAAATTTTCACTTTAATGAATATAAGTTATGATAATTCGTCAATTTTATTCTCGGCTACTTTTTGTACAGAATTTAATTTCTTTTTGTATAATGTTAAGTTATTTTCAGCTTATTTATGTATCTGTTCATTTATATATATTAATTTTTTAACAACATATTAACTATAATTATTAAGTTTGTAGTATACATCTGTGTATATATTAAAGTAATTGTAATTGTATTATATTTATTGAATATTTGTATATACTCATATTATAATATATATTTAAATGTATTCATATATATGT